>JAKSZP010015823.1:0-242162 GCA_022478985.1 Massospora cicadina | reverse complement strand
GTGTATAATTTAAAGAAGTTCAATATCTATGTTTAGTTGACTTTTATTGTGAGTGGTCAAATTATGGGTTTTAAAGCTCAAGTAAGTTCACTTTTATGAGGTCTAGGATGTGATTAACATCTTCTATAATTTTATAAGAAGAATTGGGACCAGGATACTAAGTTTTCTCTAGACGCAAACTTTCAGTTATAAAGGAGACGCTCAAGTGACAAAACAATTATCAAAAAGTAGTACCCAAATCCCTATGTCTATGATAGGGGTTAGCCATTTTAGTGGGTGCATATTGGTTGAAATGTGCGGCATAATTCACCGTGCTTTCAATAAAGATGGCACAACCAAAATGATTGACATGGAAAGTTTTATATCTAAAAATCTTGGGAAAAAGAAACACAAAGTAGGCCAGTACCCTCACAAGCAAGGGCACTGGTTAAATAAAAGAACTGGGCTTAGGGGGCTAACACACTTTTCTTGGGTGCTGCATTTTCATTTTTAAGGGACTCAGGTTCTTTGTAGTTTTTACTTTGGAGAAAAGGGTTAGAAATTGCAGTTTAGTCATGATAATTGGACTTTGAAACATTAATGGGACATGCTATGATTGGATGCCTCCTAGTTTAGCTTTATATTATATAAAAAGATTCACAATTAAAATGTTCTCACTCGTGGAGCCAGCATTCACTGGCAAAGGAAGTGTAAACTCAAAATTTAAATTATGTTGACAAGAAAAAGGGAAGGGTCAGAATTGGGGATTCAACAAAATTTATTTTTGGGAAAATTTAAATTAATTTTACCCCAAAATTAGATAAAGAGAAGCGAAATTTGGGGAATGGGGGAGAAGTTTTGGAAAATGGGATAGCAATATGGGAGAATTTACATGGGTTATATGTCATTATGGTGGTATAGCTGTCATGGAGCGTGCTGAAAATAATGTTTAAACTGACCTGGAAATCCATGTGAGTTATCACACAAAACCCAAGCCAGAATGCCACATGCACAGCTGTCCAAAATGACATGTTAAAAATTAGCATATCAGCCATGAAGGCCAGACAGGTGGTGCTAAAAAATGGGATCATCTCACTTTTTGCTTAAAAATAATCGCTAAAGACCAAAATTTGGGGTTTAATTTGGTTTTTGAAGATTTTTTGTTTTAAATATAAGAAGGAAAAATTGAGAAGATGGAGCGTCAGCAGTAACTGTTGGGGACTTCTGCTTAAAAGCTTGCAGGGGAATTTTTAATTCATGCATAGCTGCTGATGGGAATAAATTTGAAACAATCTGTCAGATTAGGTTCTCAGACCTATTTTGCAACCAACTGTGATATGGCCTGATCAGCTGAATTCATTTTGATCTTGTTGCTCAAAATTATTTTTTTGTTGTGCACATGCATTTTATGCTGTTGCGATATTTTGGGTGGTCAGTGGGTAGCACCCAGGGACAAGCCTCATAGGGATGAGCCCAGTTGGTTGGAGAGGAGTTGTCCACTCCCATACCTGTTGGGGATGGGGAAGGTTTGGTTGCAATGGTAGGACCTTGGTAGGTTTGGGGTTTTTTGTGAAAATCTGTCACCTCCTGGCAAATCCTCCAAGTATTTCCAACAATTCAGTTTAAGATAACGCTGGGAGGTTGGCTGCAACCCTCAGGGGTACGCCATGACCCACCTCTCATCATTACATGAGCTAAATTTCCATGAATGGTGAGAGGCACAGGTGCTGGCTTCTGCCTCTTTTTAGAGAAGAACGGAATTGATCCCAATCTAGGCGGAGAGGTTCCTTACTAAGACTTATATTATCCTTCCCTTTAGAAAGGGGAGGAGCACTACCACCGGTAAAATGAGACCAGCACAATATTCTTATAGGCTCTGGGAAGTTTGATGGCCATAATTGCAGTGATTTTAGGAGGGGGCGAAGGGCTTTGGGGTGACCACATGGAATGCTTCCACTAACTTACAACAGTTGGCACAATTGTGAGAACTGACCCAGCTATTTTCATAGGAAATGAAGCCCTTCCAAGCCCTAAGTTACTGAACTGAGCAGCGGGGCTGGCGCAATGCTAAAACTGCTTTTACCTCAGATTTTACTGATTCCTCCAAAATGTCCAGTTCAGGGTCGGTGTGTGGGTTACTGGAAAAGGGAGATAGCTGGGAAGTGTGGAAAACTGGATGCTATTTCCAGTGGGGAGGAAGCGCTAAATGGAATGAGCCATTGCCCAGATCTTCAACAACTTCATAGGGATCTGACCACTTGAAAAATTCTGCAAGGAGGCCTTGATGTGCAGGTGGCGGGTGTCAAGCATTACCTATGTACCTAACTTAAAATGGGGTGGGCAGGCGCTTTCAGTAAGCACATCACTTATAGTCAGTTATCACTTTGGTAAGGTGTCGTGGACCAGGGACTTAGTGGCTTGAGATTTGTTGAGCATTCTTTACCACTGAATGAACCTTGTGACAAAGACAGGGTCCAGTAATAAGGAAGGGTTGTACCTCAACATCACTTCATTTAGTGAAAACCCCATAGAGGTGTATGAGGCATCATTGTAAGCAAACTGATCCAATGGAAGATTGTCCTCCCAGGTGTCCTGTGCAGTGGTGGCATAACATTGGAGGTACTACTCCAGGATTTTATTAACTAAGTCTGTCTGGCCATCCAATTGGGGGTGGTATGCTGTGGACTGGCAGGGTTAAATTCTCAGGATGGCCAGAAGGGCCGTCCAAAAGCGTGCCATAATTGTGGACCCCTATCACACATTATCTCCTGGTTAAGCCAAACATAGAAAAGACAAAGTGGACAAAAAGATGGGAAGTCTCCTCAGAGGTGATGGAAGTTGATCAGGGGATATACAAAGCGAACTTGGTGAACTGGTCTACAATGACCATGATTGCATTGTAACCATTTAAGGTAGGGAGCTCAACTATGAAGTTGACGGACACTGACGTACATAGTCCCTCAGCCTAATGCAGTGGGTGGAGAAGGATATTCCACCCAGAGCGGTCCAATTTTGCATATGCGCAGGTAACGCAACAAGCTATCCATGTGGGGATGTCTTTTGAGATCCCAGGGTAATTGTATGTGCACTTCAACAAGTCAAAGCACTTTTTCACTATGGGGTGACCAACTTCCAGAAGATTGTTGTAACAGATTCAGCTAAGAAGAACTAGACTGGGCTCCCAGTCAGGGTGCACAAGCACCCAGTGGAGGCCCAGAATGCTAAAGTCATACCAGTCCAAGTGACTAAAAGAAGTGGGGTTCTATGAGAGACGTGATGAAAGTAAAAGTTCAGTAACATACCAAAGGCCCCCAAGGCAAACCAGATGGTTGTGTTGGGGCAACCACGAGTCTTGCGGGAGCAACCCCCAAGGGTGGGAGAGGCAAGGAGGATGACGACTCCTCCAGGATTCACAGTTGCTGGCCTTCAGATTTGGGTAGGGGGGCTTGCGCGCCAGTGAGGTATGGCACAGAGGCCGCCACGTGATCTAATATGTATGAAGATGTATAATAAGACCCCTGCGAGGGGTTGGGACCAAGCTTCCCCTGGGGGGACGCTCTGGTCCCACTGGTGGGCTGGGCCAGCAGCAGAGGCAGCTATGGAAGCCAAGCCCATGTGTGGCGGGCCAGAGATGCCTGGGGCTGCTCTAGCTGGGGAGCAGTTTTGGTGGACTTGGCAACCAAATGTATGGGAGGGTCTCTGTTAAATGGATTAGTGAAAATGAACAAAGCAGGATATCTGATCTGTTTGGTTGGCTCGGGCAAATTCCTCTATGTCTTCCTGGATTTGTCATTGGGGATGAGGCAGATTACTGCATTCATGATATGCTGCCACATGGCAGGATTGAGTGACCAGATAATCCAGTTGGCAAGTATTGGCAGGAGGATTTGGGCAACAGCACGTTTTGTCAGATTGAATGGCAGAATTTTTATAAAATTCTAAGAGGTAGATGGAGCCTGCGGCAATCTAGACAGATAATTCAGATTCTATTCAATGAAAGGAAAGAGAATGAACTGACAACTACCCTTGGCTGGGGCAGTTGCCTTTTAAACTGTGCTATATGCATGGGGAGATATTGAGGAATTGGTCATTTGGGGGTTGGGGAAGGGATTTGGTTGGCTGGCTCAGAGGGGGGTAGCTGGCTGCTCCCAATTCTGGAAAAAGCTTGGAAAATTTTTTCAAGTTTTTCCAAATTCTTGGGCCAAACCAAGTTGATACTACCGATCTGGGACCTGGTGACTTGAGTCAGCCTGTTTGCATGGCTTGGGCTGTCCAGATTTTTCCTGGGTGGCAGAAGTCCTTGGATCAGAGTATTTGCAATTTGAGCCAATCCCTTGATTGGACTACTCATACAATCCAAACTCCCTGGATCCATTTTGGAGCATTGAGGCAGATGATCCGAGTTGTTTGGGACCAGGTTTGTAATCAGAGCTGTATTCTAATCTGGTTTCTGAAGAAGGCCAGTCCAGATCGACTCCCCCAGTCTGGAAATTGCCAGCTGGGCTCTGATGTTGGGAATTGCCATTTTTCCAAATTTTGGACATGGTTTGCCTGAGGAGTGGGTGGTCCCAGAGCCTCTCCATGCCCTCTGATGTGTGCAATCTCCCTGCAGACCCCTTCTATCAAACTTACCAGGATTGAAGAGGGGGAAGAGGTGGGAGTGGGATATCTTTAGGTGGGAAATCCATCACCCAGCGCTCATCTATCACATGGGCTAGGTCGCCCAGCTGTGACAGAGGGTCCACTGGAGCCTTGGGGCCCCTTTTCATCTGGAAGGGGTGCTGATCCCTATCCAGTTTCAAGGGCTGGTCCCCATGACTTACAACTGTGGTGGGCTTAAATCACATTGGTGTGAAGCTGAGGGGGCACCCACAACCATGAATAAAACAGAATTCATTCTGTGTCTACCAAGTAATGGGAATGCTTGTGCATTGGATCTCGAGCTTCACCAGCACTTCCAAGCCTTCAGAGCAAGTCATCTGGTGGGCCAAAATTTGAGTGGACAGGGGGTATCAGGTCCAGTTTTACTGACACAATTTTGGGTGGGGAGACGGATAAAATTTGAGTTGGCGAAATTACTTTGGCGAGCTCATGCACAACCACCTCTATGGGATATAGAGCGGGGTTGCAGCTTAGGAAATCAGGAAACGTTCAATGACCTCTTCAAAATTTGTACTTAAAGTTAAAACTTTATAGGTTGTGGTAAATCTGGGCTCGATGGTGTGCCAACTTTTGCTGTTTGCAAAATACATTAGAGCTTGAAGATCCTTTTGTACTGTCACCTCATGAGTAGCACCCTGAAGGAGGTACAACCAATGAGTTAACGCCCATGATATAACTGTCAACTCCTTGTCATAAATATCCCAGTTCTGCTCTGTGGACGTAACTTTTCAGGAGAAAAACACCACTGGGTGCTCCACTCCCTCATGTTCCTGCAAAAAGATCACTCCCACTGTGGCAGAAGAGGTGTCACATGCAATAATGAAGGTTTTGGTTGCATCAGCATGCTTGGGCACAGGTAGTGACATAAACACCTGTTTGATAGTTTCAAATGCCTGCTGGCATTTGGAGTTCCAACGGAATGGGACTTTCTTTCCAGTGAAGGGGTGCAGCATTGCAGCCAGCTGTTAGAGGGTGGGAGAGAATTTTTTAAAAAAATGATGGTGCCCAAAAAGCTCCATAATTGCTTCTAAGTCTTCAGGGTAGGCCACTTGAGGATGACCTTGAGTTTACAGAGTGGAATAGCGTAACTATCCTTAAATACCAATTTACCCAAGAAGGTAACCTCATTAAGGAAAAAATTGTACTTTGATGACTTCACAAATAACCTTACTTTGAGAAGAGTGGCAAGCACAGCTTCCAGATCTATAGCGTGCTGTTTGAGTCCTGAGGAATTAATGAGGATGTCATCAATGTAAGCAATGGTGCATGTGTTGCGCAGGTCGCCCAGCACATCATCAATCATCTGCTGTAATGTGGCAGGTTCATTATTTAACCCAAATGGCATTATGCAGAATTGGAATATGCCACCTCATGTGTATAGAAGTAAGCCATTACTGATCTTCAGCTACCCAAATTTGGTTAAGAGCGTTCACAATATCAAGCTTTGAAAATACTCTCAACTTTGCAATAGCTTGGGCAATTGTTTGTTCCAGAGGAAGTGTGTAAGGGTCATGAACCATGATGTTTTTATGGTGACTGTAATCCATGAAAGGGCGCAGTGTGCTGTCAGCCTTTTTGTAAACACAATGTGAGAGAAAGCTGGAGATGTCTCCTTGAAAAGCCACCACTTCACAAGCGTGTCATCAATTAATAGATCCAAGGCCGCATTTCCTCAACTGTATGTGGATATAATAGACAATTGATGTTGACCACTTCCACTATGTTTGCAGAATTTAAGGTCATACTTCAAGTGTGATATAGTTGGGTAGTTTTCCCATATCAAAAATATCCCTGTACGCTACCAGGGATGGGGGGAAATCATAAGGCAAACCTGCGGATGTAGCAAGTATGGTAATGACACCTCTGCTTCATAATTTACCTAAATTTCAAGGAGTGGGAGCTCACCGCCACCTTGAGCATTTTCAAAGAGTAACATGATTGAAGCCAAATTAACCTTCACTTGTTGGCATCCCAACCAACCCAAACCAAAGATAACTGGGAATACCAGGTCAGACATGGCTGATAGATAATCACAGGATTTAAAGTTGCCCAGTTGGAATGAGACCAGGTGACGCACTTTGTAATTTTGACTGTGCAGCAGAAGATAAAACCAGCATTTCTGAACCAACACCATGTCCAATTCCAACTGATGCGCCAACTCCAAACTCATGTAATTTTCTGCCACCTCTGTGTCTACCAGGGCCTCAAAGGACACCCAGTGTGCTCCCAGATGATTTTCGCTGGTAGCAGGAAATAGACATGGTCCTGTTTGTAGGTGAGCGTTTTGGCATTGCTGAGCTAGTGGCGGTAACTGACATAATGAGGGTAAAGTCCAAACTGAACTTGTTGTGGCTTGCTCCAGTGTTTTCAGCCGACAAAATCAAGCACAAGTGCGGATCCTGAACGTCCTGACCTACTGGGACCAGGATAGAGCTGGACTCATCCAGCTGGAAAGAGGATTTATTCTTGTTTGGGAAACCTATGCAATACCCCACCCAAAGGGCAAGATATAAAGGGTTAGAGTTAAGGGTCACTTCATTATGTCATGGAGCATGCTGATAATAATGTTTAGACTGACCTTGATCTCCAGGTAAGTTACCACCCAAAACCCAATCCAGAATGCCGCAGGCACAGCCATCCAAAATGATGTCTTAAAAATTAGCATACTGGCCATGAAGACCAGTCAGGTGGTGCTAAAAAGTGGAATCATTTTACTTTTTGCTTAAAAATAATCTCTAAAGACTAAAAATTGGGGTTTAATTTGGTTTTTGAAGATTTTTTGTTCATATATAAGATAAGGAAAATTGAGAAAATGGAATGACAGTGGTAACTGTTGGGGACTGCTGCCTAAAAGCTTAGCTGGTAAAGATTAAAATTCATGCGCAACTGCCAATGGTAATGAACTTAAAATGATCTTTTGGATTGGGTTCAAGGACCCATTTAGCAACTGACTCTGATACACTCTGATCAGCTGAATTCATTTTGGGCTCATTGCTCATATTTAATTTTTGTCACATGCACGCATTTTGTGCTGTTGGTGACATTTTGGGCGGTCAGTGGGTAGATCCCAGGTGTAAGTCCTGGGGAACATCCTCTGTGTGTCAATCGGGCCATTTTACCATTTCCAAGCAAGAAGGCACTGAAGAGGATGGCTGTACCCCTCATTACTCAGGGCAATCTCGCTCATGTGGTAGACAAGCGCTGGGTAACAGCTCTCCCACTTTGTATACTGCTCCCAGTACCCACACTCTCCTTGGTAGAAGTGTTATGGGAAATCAAAGAAATCTGCACTGAGATCACCAAAATGAAATTGAATGTAACCAACTCAAGAGGCAATCAGCCCAATGCTTGGATTTTAAATGGTCAAAAAGGTATGAAGACTGATTTATTGGTTGGAATGCCCAATGGTTGTGATTCAGTTAACATGATGATCAGAAAAATCTCCCCCTCCCAAATCCATCAAACATCACCCCTGATGGGCAGGTAATAGCACCAGACACCATCAACGAGGTTCCAAAGCTTCCTACTGACAAATTGGGTGTTGCGCCTGATGCTATGCCACAGACTGAACGAATGGTCCAGCGACCAAGCATGGGTGGGTTGGGCGTCCTGAACCTGTTCCCAACCAAATGGGCCCACCCCTATGTAGGGTGACCTTGGGGGATTCCCGCTGCTCGTTGGGCTAAATGCCATCACGCCAACTGTCAGAAACATAGCCAAGCCTTGGTTCAGACGTTTGAGGTCAAACTGACATTAACTCAGCCTGCCACCAAATTTTTTGATGTCAGTTCTCAAGGAACAAACCTGCCCATTCCCAAATAATTTGTTGGTTAGTTCAAATTTGTGGGACCTGATCCCAGATTGTTTTCCCCCAAATTGACTACTATTTAATCAGTCACATTGCACTGAGAAATTGTTGGTCAATTTTTCTTTCTTAAATTTTTCATTAAAAAAACCTTCCCCAAAAATTTAGTTTTGTATATATGTTGAAAATTAAGCCGCCTTATCCGCTGACATTCTTGCACCCCTCAGGGTTAATGTTTATGAGCATCTGGTACTCTATCTTGTGCCTATATGAAATACTGGCTCACCAGCAGATATTGGTGGAACTCCTTTCCAGTTTTATATTTGTCATGCCAACATCAGTGCCTTGGGCATTCTGGTTTGCCATTTGGGTGCTCTGGTACTCTGGCTGGCAGGCCAGTCTAATTATTACTTTCTATTCGCCTGACACCAGGGCCAAGACACATAGGGCTGAGCCCAGTTGGTGGGGAATGGGTTAATTACTCCCATAACTATTGGAGATGAGTAAAGTTTGGATGCAATGGTGGGATCTTGGTGGGTTTGTGGTGTTCTGCGCAAATCCATCACCACCTGGCAATTCCATTGTATATTTTCCACCAGCTCAGTGGAATATAACGCTGAGAGGGGGGCTGCAACCCTTGGGGGTATGATGTATCCACCTTTTATCTACCACATGGGCTAAATTGCTCTGGGTGGTGATAGGCACAGGTGCCAGCTTCAGTACCTTTTTAGAGAAAAACAGGAACATACTCTGGTATAGTTGGAGAGGTTCCTTCCCAAGACTTACAGTAGCTGATGAATTTCTCTGCACAATAGCTTAATTTTCTTAACGTATGAATTACTAAGCAAGGTGGGAAGGATCAGTCTAATAATAAAGAGGGTAGAAGGCACTAGAAAGCCTTTCAAGAAGCCAATGTTTGATCAGATAATGTGCTCAGCTAGTAATATAATCATCTTAGTGGAAGCTAATTTATATTTTGCAATTTACATAAATTTTATTTTTTATATAGACATGACTATATGAAGATAACACTAGAAACAATTTTAACTTCAGGAAACCCATATAATTTGATATAACATAACTCCATAAATCTTAGCCTCACGTTATTTTATATCTCAGATACTTTTAAAGCCTATTGAAAGATATCAAACTTACCTATCAGTGTTTATAATATGGACCAAAACTAAAAGTCATTTTATCTAGGTAACTTAAAACATAAAGAACACTAAAACTTTATATAAGAGTATCATGAACAGATGGAAGTTATATAGACAGACTATATTAGAAACTTTTTGAATAGTATAGTTTATAACTCATAATAAAATTTTCAAGAGATAATAATATTTTTTAGTATTAGATGGTCCCAACCCAAGGGGGGATTCATCGATGTTAAGAGATAATAATATTCAGATTTAAATTATATCAGTTGTATCTGCATAATAAAGGACATAAATGATTATAAACTTTGATATAAGATGGCTGTTAAGTAAAAGGTATGCAGTTTATAAGATAAAAATCTTCCACCATAGTTAAAACTTATTACCAGCCAAAACCCAGAATATAAAAGTCAAGGCATTGCATGACTGCCAAACATCTTAAATCTTTCCATACTGGGAAGATTAAGGATCAACAGGGGGTTTGGAGGTCCAGACCTAAGTAATGGCAATCTGATAAATTATATATCACTGAAATTTACTTAAAAAAGATGAGATCAGTATGCAACTTGAATTTTAGGATTTTTACTAGATTGGTTCATTAAGATAAATGCAAAGTAGTTTTATAATTTCAAGAGTACCTGTTGGATATTCTAAATGAGTATAGACAAGAGCTTTAAAAGCCAAAATTTTATAATATAGGGCCATCAATAGCCCACTACTCGCTAGACTCTGTGGTAACCATACCCACATTCTCATATATTCAAAGTACATAAACAATTAGTAAAAGGTGCTCTAAGAAACTTTATCTTCTAATAAATATAAACTTTAAATATTAAAAATTTGAATAACTAAAAATTATCTTTGTTGGGTACTAAAAGATTTACTGATATAGAATAAGATATGGACTATTCACCAGACTTCAATAAGGGAAATTCATACCTACATGCAATCTCTGGGGGTCAGATCCTCTTGATTGCCATCAGCATTATTCTCATCAAGACCCAATGCCTCATAATCAATTGTTCTGCAAGCCAACAGGCTTTCAACCTTACCTCTGGTACACTCTCATATTTGTGGGCTCTCATCTGAGCCCTATTGCAATCTGCTTTATAGCTATATGGAAAGACCCTGTCCATCACACAGAGTAATATTAAGTTCTACTCTTATCTAATACTTAAATAAGTTGATACCATGATTAATAGGTCATAAAACTTTATAACAAACAACTACAGCTGAGCACTGCATAGTTATTTACATGGATATCATAGCTCATGCTCTTTTCACAAACTTATAAACCCTCCTGTATACTTATTGGTATGTATCTCATTATAATTTATAAAAGATCTCAAGTATAGATTTAATTTAGATATCTCTAAATAGCACTAACTAAAGAGTATATGTTTTTAATGTAGCTTAAGACTTTTTAACTGATGAGATACACCTTAATTTTATCCTATAGCAGATGCATACAATTAGACATCTACCTAGGCTTATATCAGATTTTAACTAGATAAAAAATGGGTAGAAAACTGATTAGGACATGATCTAACAAACATTATTAATAATGATGATGAATCTAATGATCTGAAAGCAAGATATAAATTCATTAAACTTTCTGATTACTACTCCAACTAATATCACTTCCTTACAAATTTTTAGAAGCCTTAATTTGACTTTATGTAAGTTGACATCAAGATGATAATACATATTACTTAACAGAATATCACCATATGGCAATATTATATTATTATAGATTGAATGGATAAGTTAAAGTAAGATAAGATATGTGAATATGGTTAGTAAAATAAATTCTAATTATAATATCAAATTCTAAGTGAGTTGCACATCTATGTATGAGATGGGATAATATGTTATTATAATGAGGTATATATTGAAAGAGAATATCACCATACAATACCATAAGCTAATTGATAACTGGCTTAATTTGGCACTTGGAGAGGTAGAGGTGTAAGGCATAAACTGCTTAGAAAAGCTATATAATCTAGACGTGGAAGAGTATTAACCCTGCTATGAAGAATTTAAGGTTGTCATAAATTTATATGATTTTTCTTTAAAAAAGGATTTTTATGAGAAAAGTGACCTATATTGTTTCCCTACATAAAATGCCTTAAGGTAAACTACACTAATTAACTCTCAAATTCAGCCCAAATCTAATAATAATTTAGTTTATATCTGGCTATTTGGAAAACCCCTTTTATCTACTTGAAAGGATATTGAGTCATATTTTTTTATCAAATCCTGATTAGCTAAGGGTGAGAGGGAATAATTTTTGCTGGGATTTGACTGGCCAATATTGAGAGACTATTATTTCACTTTTAAATACAATAATCTAACATGAACATTTAACACAGTAGATCAATATAAATTGAGATTCAACTGCTGATGCAATTGAAATTGACTACCTGATATAATGTATTGAAAAAAACAAGATGGATGATAGAGAAAGAATTTTAAATTGATGTTCAGAAAAGTGCAGGCTTGACCTTTTAAGGTCACTCTTTAGGGTGCCCCATGTACCATTCATTAGGCTATTTTGAGCCCAAAATTTGGCATGGGAGGGGAACAGCCCAGTGTTGAGCCCAATTGAAATTCCCAAAAGATCTTTGATTTGGGATTTGGAAATCTGAACTCAAGTCAGGATGTAACAATCAGGTTTTATCTGATCATTGCAATAAATGGAGAAAACATTATGTTTGTTGCATTCCAAGACCACTTATCACTTGATAATCATAGGCCTGAAGTCTATAAGGTATTTAAGCAACTGCTTTTATGGAACATAAAAAATTATACCCATGATAGCATAGTGTGTTTATTACAATTCTAGTATATAACTGCATGTAATGCAATTCAATGTAATAGCTTTATAAACTTTAGTGAAACTAAAGTATCGTCATTTGTGGTCCAGTGGTTAGGATTCTCCGCTTTCACCGGAGCGGCCAGGGTTCGATTCCCTGCGAGGGAGTTTTTGAAACTGCAAAACTAAAATTTTAACTCAAGCTTTACCTTATGGTTAAAAGCTGAAGTACGTGAATATATACCATTTTGCATTTCAACTTCAAATTTACATTCCAATTTCAACATTTTACACTTCAATTTCAACATTTTGCATTTTTATTTTTAACATTTTACATTTCAGTTTCAACATTTTATATTTCAATCTCAACACAATTTTTGGTGTTAGTTTTATAGTATTATTTATGCTGAATTAGTGCAAGCATATTATTATTTCACTCTTTTTTCATATCTGAAAATATTTGTATATTCTTTGTCAAATTATAATCTACCAAATGAAAACAGATGCTGAGGAAATCAATGAGTCTGTAGTTAGAAATATATATGATGCAATCACTAAAACTAACAATATTGAAATTGAATTATAAAATATTGAAGTTGAAGTATAAAATGTTGAAATGTAATATTGAAATTGAAATACAAAATAGTGTTTTGAAGTATAAAATGTTGAAATTGAAATGCAAAATGTTGAAATTGAAGTGTAAAATGTTGAAATTGAAATGCAAAATGTTGAAATCGAAATGCAAAATGTTGGAAGTGAAGTGTAAAATGTTGAAATTGAAATGCAAAATGTTGAAATCGAAATGTAAATTCGAAGTTGAAATGCAAAATGTTGAAATTGAAAGAAAAATGGTATATCTAAATTCTTTAAATTTTTATTCGAATGTGGGCTGACCTGGGGACAATACTGCACCGATGAAGGGAAGTGAGGAAATGGGAAAGGAGGATAAACCCCAGAAAACCTCCATGCACAGCGTATGATAGGCCAGGAACTCCATGGACCGCCTTTGCTATTTGCTATCTCAGTTTGGGGCATTGGTGCGCAAAACCAACCAGCCATGTTCGTCCCCTACCCAAAGTTCATCTATTGAAATCGAACTTGGGGAGGCAGTGGTAGTGAGTCCATACTCTACCACTGGGGTATCCCCCCTTCTACATGAATATATCTTATGGCTAGACATTTTTTCGAAACTGTCTAGTATTTCATTTATCGTCATGCTATGATATCATTATTGCATTTTGCCATTTAACTTATTTAAGAAAGATAGCTGTGATAGTTAGATTACTTAAGTGATTAGTTAGATTTTCCTAATTAAAACTGTGAGCAACGGTAGGCAGGATAGTTGGTAACGAAGATGGAGTCAATATTTGTTTGAATTAATTTTTAAAATGGACAGCTTTTAGTTGTGATAGTTTACGAAATCAACTTATAAATAAAAAAATATTCGAGATGGGTCGACCTTGGGACAAATATACCACACCGAGATTTTTTTCTAGCCAGTGCAGGTTTCGAACTCAAAACCTGCACTAGGGTGGAAGCAGTTTTAACTGCCAGGCTGACCACCCTTTATAAAGAAATTTATTATATACTAGCCGTTTACCCGTGCTTCGCTACGGTTTCTATAAAATTAAAGATTTTCAATCTATTAATTTAGATTTTATATTATAGACAAACAAAACCACTCAGCCAAATCTAATTGCTCAATCAAATCAACCAAAAACCACCAACCACTCAGGTAAACCTAACTGAAATTATCAAAAGAACCAATAACTAATCACCCCTCAAAACTAAACTATGTCCTATCGATTCAAACAAAAGCCATCAACCTCTCGGCCAAACAAAAAAAACCTATCGAATCAATCAAATAACACCAACTTGCTACCCGAAGCATCTCTTTATACTTAAAATCATTGAGTATGTGACATATCTTCCAAACTACTAAATCAACTTCGACTTAACTTGCCAAAAGTATTTTATTAATTAGGTGAACCAAATTAGGCAGGTTTTTATAATTTATAAACCTAACATCCAGATACCCATGCTTCGCTACAGTATTTAAAGTTTATCAGATGATAAGCTCACATTGTAGCCTATAAGCTGTGCCAGCACTACTCTCGAGCCACTTAGACTAACAGCTCCGCTGTTGCTCTCGTGGCTGGTGAGTTGATTATCCTAACTACTTAATCTACTTAAACTCTAATACTGGTTTTTGTTGAGTTTCAGGTGAGCAATTTGGTGAATTTTTAGATAATTTTTGCTAATTCTCACCCACTCACCCAAATAAATTAAACTTATCAGACTTGATTAGCTTCAGACGAGCAAATTGGTGAATTATTAGATAATATTCGCCAATTCTCACCAACTCACCCAAATAGATTGAACCTATCATACTCGATAATTTCAGATTTGATCTTATTTGTCAATTCTCACCCACTCACCCAAATAGATTAAACTTATCTGACTCGATTAGCTTCAGGTGAGCAATTTGGCGAATTATTCAATGATATTTGTCAATCTTCACCCACTCGCCCAAATAGATTGAGCCTATCAGGCTCGATAATTTCAGATTCGATATGATTCGCTATTCTCACCCACTCACCCAAATAGATTGACCCTATCAGACTCGAAGGTTTCAGATGTCAGTCAGTCAGTGAGTGAGTGAGTGAATGTGTTTTATTAAGTAGATATCTAAGTATGTTTATGTTTGTTCAACCTCTTCTCCTAAACTACAAAATCATTTTCAACCAAACTTGGTACAAATATTCCACAAATATTTGAGAAAAAAGAACCTCCTTTAAAAAGGCACTAAAAAGTATGAAATAATTGATAAAAGTATGAATAATCAACAAAACCTTTTTGAAGTCAGCGCCAACTTCCAACCTGACTTATAGAATTTTGCTCACAGATACAAATTATATCTATTGTTTGGATTGGGTCCAAGTTAAACTATAAGCAACTTAGAATATGCAGTGCTGAGTATATATATTATAAATGCCTATTATAAGTCAGTTGAATTATGGTGCTGACTTCAAAAAGGGTTTTATTGAGGAGGCATAATTTCTCAGTTATTTCATACTTTTTAGTGCCTTTTTAAAAGAGGGTTTTTTCTCAAAAAAATTTGTGAAGAATGTTCTTTTGTTTCCTAAAAAAATTTATTACCAGATCTATTTTCCCAAAAAAATCTAGTGCATTTTTAAAAGTAGTTCCTTTTTCCAATTTTATTATGATCTCTATGTTATATAACTCTTTGAACCCTCACTACTTCTCTATAAATAAAATTCATTGTATATATATTATATAGTATCTCATAAAAAATATGATAGTAATTCATTTTATAAGTTTTGTTGAATTTCATTGCTCAATCTATGCTAAATTTTCTGATCACCATCTACAATAATTCATTTTAACTAATTTGGATGATTTTATTAGTCAACATATGCTAAATTTACTGATCACTATCTACAGTAATTCATTTTATTAAATTTAGTTGATTCATTGGTCAATATATGCTAAATTTATTTTTGTTATCTAAAATAATTCAGTTTATCAAATTTAGTTGATTTTATTGATCAAATTATGTAAAACTAATAGCCAACTATAAATCTAGTACTAAAAAAATAGCCAACTATAATGATTTAATCTCATCCTACTATAATTTCATACTCACCTGGATTTTGAACATACCCCCCAGCCATAGGACATATTTCATGGCAAAAGTTGCTTTAAGCTATTGCTTCACCAATTCTGGAATAAAGTTTATCCAGAAATGAACATTCTCATAATTAAGATCCATTGCTTTCAGTCCATTTTGATATACTTACTAAATTAATGATCAGATACTAGGCTAATACCACTAAAGAATAAAGTAGATATAAAATAGAGCATCCTTTTTTTAAAAAATGAGAGCATCTAAATTGGTCCTGTAGTTTTAGTATATGCAAACAAACATAGAAAAAAACCAAAATATGTATATACAGGTTGAATTGAGAACCTTCTTCTTTTATAAAGTTGGTAAAAAGGAAAACCAGTATAGGTAGGTTTAGTTCAAAAGCATAATGAAATAAATAAAAGCTATATATAAAGATGGGGGAGGATACCCCAGTGGTAGAATAGTGACCTCTACCACTGCCTCCCCAAGTTTGATCCCAGTAGTGAACTTTGGGTAGGGGACAATTATGACTGTGTTGGCGTTGCGCACCAATTCCCCAAACTAAGATAGCAAATAGCAAAGACAGTCCATGGAGTGCCTGGCCTATCATATGCCACACATGGAGGTTTTCCAGGTTTTATCCTCCTTCCCATTTTCTTCACTTCCCCTCATTGGTGCGGTATCATCCCCAGGTTGGCCCACCTCAAATAAAAGTTAAATTTTATGTATAAAAGATGAAAGTTCTATATAATTATAATAAAAATTGGTTAGTATTTCTGCTGAGGTTTGACATTATTCAGTTATTTTGAACTGAACAATGGTTTTTGGCTAAGCAGTTTTTGAATAATTGGTTAATCTGATTGGTCCATAATTTTTATTTAAATCTGGTTTGTGCCCATGAGGTTTTATTTGCTGTTTTATTATTTTCCAAACTTGGCACTAAGGCTATTAGCAGGTTCATATGCATCAAGTGGTCCACAGCTTTTTGATAAGCTGGGTAGTGCTATGTGTCAATTTCTTATTGATGTTGTCAGCGCTACAGTTCTCTAGACTGGCGCCAAGGTCCAAAGGTGGCTCAAAGCTGCTAATTTGCAGAAAAATGTTGAGAAGGAAGCAAAAATCTGGGTAAGTTATTCAATATTTTATTAGGCTTAGAAGAATTTGATATTAATAGGGTGTGTTGGGACTTGGTGCCTTTGGGATTGTCAGGGCTTCATCTGTTCAGGATCTTTACTGATCTTCTGGAATGACCTCCTCATGGGCATCCACAATGGATGGTGTTGCTCACCTGACAAAATGGGTGGAAATGCTGCCCCACATGACTCCAAAATTGGGGAGGGGGATTCTGAAGCTGATTCACTTTGAGTAGGTTCAGAAACCAATTTGGCTTAGCCTGATTTAGAAGTGGAAAATTTGATTTGATTATTATCTCAAATTCTGACAATGCCCCCTCAAGATCCTGTTGGAGGGGGAATACAGCCACAGGAACTGACCATGCACCCTATTTACCATGGTCCCTTGGTTGATGTCAGCAATGGAGTACTCAGACTTCACCCTATGAATAACTTTATAGGGTCCAGACCAAAGTACGTCAAGCTTGTTCTGTCAGCCTCCAGGTCAATGGTGATAAAAGAGATAAGGTCACCTAATTGAAAATCTGGTAAGGAGGGTTGTCCAAGATTAGATCAAGATGTCTCTCTTCCAGTGGTGGTGATAATGCCTTGAGTGGCTTGGCTTGAAGCCAGATAATTTCATCAGCTAGAGACCTCATAGTTAAGTCAGAGTTCTCAGGAGTGGAGGTCTTGAGCATTGGCTGAATGCTACTTGGCAGCTGAGGTGCTCGCCCATATAGGGCTTCAAATGGGGACATCTTGATAACTCAGTGATAGCTTACTTGGTAGGCAAGCAAGGCGCTGGGTAGATAATGGTTCCAATGAGCAGGGTCTGAGGCAGCTAATTTTCAAAGAATGGAAATAAGAGTTGTGTTAGCCTGTTCAACCACCCCATTAGTGGAGGGGTGGTAAGGTGCAGCAAAACTCTGGGTAGTGCTGAATAGTGAGGTAAGTTCTTGTACTACCTGTGAGGTGAAGTTAATCTATTGTCTGAGAGTAAGGTTTGGGGGCACCCATACTGGGTGAAAATGGATCAAATGAGGAAAAGGGCGGTGGCCTTGGCAGTAGCAGCTGGGACTGAAATTGCTTCAACCCATTTGGTTAGATGGTCCATGGCTAGGATAATATATTTATGGCCATGCAACCCAGTGGGAAGAGGGCTCACCACATCAATGCTTACCACATTGAAGGGACCAGTCAGGGCAACCACCAAATGTTGGAATCAGGGGTTAGCTTGGTCTTGCAATTGGCAAGCCATGCATGTTTCCAGGACCTCCTGGATAGACTTTATCATGCAGTCCCAGTAGCATCGTGATTTCAACCACTTATAAGTCTTTTTGATGGACCCATGACCCATGGTGGAATGGCCTTCTAGTATAACATCAGTTATGGAGGAGGGGCGGATATAAGGGAGCCACTTCTTGTTGACCTTCTTATAAAGCAGCCCATCCTTAATTTGTGTATCATGAGTCATCCTTCATAGTTCAGCCTGGACCTCTGGGGTTTCCAACTTCCACTGGTCAGGTCAGCCTATTAGATTATATAGCTGGTCCTCCTTGGGGTCAACGCTACTAGCACTGGCATCCTGGAGAGGCCATCTGCATTCTGGTGAATAGCGCCTGTGCAGTGAACAATGGTAAAATTGTAGCTTTGTAGTCATAGAGCTCATCTGGCTAACCAACCATCAGGATCCTTCATTCTTTGAAGCCACCATAGTGAGGAGTGGTCTGTAATAATAGTAAAGTGGGTACCATAGAGGTAAGGCCAAAATTTTTTGATGGCCAGTAGGACAGCTAGACATTCCCTCTTGGTGACGCTGTAGTTCCGCTCAGCTTTACTTAGCGTCTTACTAGAGTAGGCCACAGTGTGGTTAACCTGGTTTTTGTCATGTTGGGACAGGATGGCCCCGATGGAAACGTTGCTCACATCTGTGAACAACAGGAAGGGTTGCTTGAAGTGAGGGTGAACTAGAACAGGTTTAGTACAGAGAGTGGTTCTCAAGGCATTAAAAGCCTGTTCTTGTTCAGGCCACCACTCAAATGGCACATTCTTCTGTAGGAGATAAAACAGTGGTTCTGTGAGGTCAGCAAACTGAGGAATAAACTGCCGGTAATAGCCCAACATGCTGAGGAATACCTGGATATCCCTTAATCTCTGGGGGCGCAACATCTTCTCTATGGCAGCAATTTTGTTCAGTATATGTTGGATGCCATCCTTAGAGACCTTGTGCCCCAGGAATTCTAATTTGGACTGAAAGAAGGAGCACTTCAAGGGTTTTAGCTTTATGGATGCTCTTAGTAGCTAATTGAAGACTTTCTGTAGATGCTCAAGGTGCCCATTAAAGGTTTGAGAGAAAATGGTAATGTCATCCAGATAAACAAGGATGCAGGAAAGCTTCAAGTCCCCAAGGATCCCATCCATGGTATGTTGGAAAGTGGCCAGGGTTTTACAAAGGCCTTGGGGCATCCTGGTGGGCTCAAATAGTCCTTCATTGGCTATGAGCGCACACTTGGCCCAGTTCTCTCTTGGGCAAACTCAACCTGCCAATACCCGCTAGCAAGGTTCATGGTGGAAAAGTATTGGGATCCAGTGAGCAGTCAGAGGGAATTGTCAATTTGAGGTAAAGGACAACTGTTCTTTTTAGTGATGGAGTTATGTTGTCAATAGTCCATCACCACCTGATAGCTGCCGTCCTTCTTCTAAACCAGCAGAAGAGGAGAGGCCCAAGGGCTGCGCAAGGGCACCAAGAGTCTGGCATTGAGTAGCTGTTTTAGCTCAATGGTCACCTGGGCCTCCTCAACCTTGCTCTTTCAGTAAGGTTGGGACTGGAAGGGAGGAGCATCCCCAGTTTTTTACATAATGGTGGAACCTGTTCATTCTTCCAAAGTCATAGGTCAAGGTTGAGAATAGGTTTAAATATTCCTCCAACAACGCTAGGACCTTTTGCTGTTGGTCATCTGAGAGGTCTTTACTGATATTAGTATCAACCAGACTAACTGAGGGTGGAGCTTCCAAGCCAAAGTCTCTTAAGTCCCCAAAGTTCTGGACATCGGCAATAGCCTCCACTGGTAGTAAGCAGACATAGGTGGTGGGGCTGCTTGGACCTACTATTTTAGGTTTATCAGTAAGGTTGGCCAACAGCACTGATATAGATTCAGCGAAGGCTGAATCTAGAATCCCCAGACAGGGAAGCACCTCCTTTGGGGATGGGTTGTATAGGCCTTGGACTTCTAGCATATACCCTGAGGGGATGTTGATATGAACCTGGGTATTGGCGATGACCTGGGATTTTGGGGAATGGTAGTTGCCTTAGATAAGTAAATTGGCATGCCTTATTGCCTATCAACAGCAGGAGGGGGTAGTCGGACTCAGGAACCCCTAATATGATATTTGAGCTGATTGATTTGGCTTTCACTCTCTAGCAGACAATCCCAGGCTTTAACCTTGGTTTTGGAGTCATGGGGAGTCTCAAAAACAAGCAGGATATGATAACCAAGTAAGGATGGAAAGCCGCCATCATAATGGAGCACTGCTGAATAGTCTCTAAGAAATTGAGTCCCAAGGAGCAGGTCATAGCTAGGGTTGTCCATAGTGACAGCGGGTGTATCTAAAGCAAGCTTTCTGAATTGTATTGGTAGAGAGGAATAAGCCCCTATGGACTGGTGCACTGGGGGCCAGCTGTGCCATACTCTATATAGTGTGGCATATCAGGAGTGATCTTGATGCATTTCATCAACTTAAAGAATATGTTATTCATGGGGGAGCCACTGTCAACTATGGCATGGACTGGTATCTTATGAACTCAAACTGCAATCTGGGTGACCAGGCTTCTGAACTGGGGTGGCAGAGTGAGGAACATGGGAGTGTAATCAGAAGAAGAGTAAGCAGTATTAATTTATTTATTAAATTAGATGCCAAAACTTCTTCTCCAGATGCTGTAGCTCCTGGTTCATTTACGGTTGCAGAGGATTTTTGAGGCTGAGTGGGGTCATCAGCACAAAGTGCCTCATCCTTCATGCTGACTGCCCTTTTTCCGCCTCCTCGGCAAGTTGTTCCAGGATTTCTTGGCGCTGTGCCTGAAACCATTACAGTAAGTACATCTGGATTGAGGGTTTTTCTGGTTTTTGACCACATGGACTCTAGGATGGTTAGAGGGGCCAGTGGAGGTAGCCTTAAAGTGCAGAGTTGACATAGGAATCTAATTAAGGGCCTCCTTAATTTCTCAGATGCAGGTAAACCCATTCTTCTGGCCAATCATATGCATCTGGACCTCAGGGTAGGATCCTAATGCAGAAATTACAGCAGTTATAGCGTCATCCAGGGTAATACAAATTGTGGTGACCAAGAGTTGAGCTTGGGCATAGAAGCGGCAGGCAAACTCCATAAGGCTTTCTCCTTTGTTTAATCAGATACTCATGAAGGTCTGTTTTTGGTTGGCTAGGGTTTGGTTGCTGCTGAACTCTTGGATTAGAGCCATATGGACCTGATCCCAAGTTGTGAACTCCTTCAAATGAGGGGTTATGATCTCTTGGGCCATGCTATCCAGTCAGGAGTGGATATGTTTTACCCTTTGCTGGTTGGTGGCCTCCTCCATGGAGCTTTTGTAAGTGTACAGGAAGGATGCAATGCTGTCTTGGCCAGGAACAAACCTTTCTATAAAACTAGGTTTAAAGTTAGTTACCAGAGGAGTGGAGAGAGTGTTAATACCAGGTATAGGTGTTGGTTCCAAAATTTCAGTTTCTGCATAGTTGCGGGGGCCCTGTTGGTCTAGATGGCGTCATCCTTCAAGTTCCTCCTGGACATCATCCCAATTTTGATTGAGAAAGGAAATGGAAATCTTGTCTGCAACTTGCTCTTTTAAAGATTGTATGTTGGCCTGTTGGCGGTGAGATTGGTCTTTGAGGGTGGTCAGATGGGTCTCAAACCCTTGACAAGTCTGCTCCAGCTGAGAGATGCAGGCATCGGTTAGCTCAACAAAAATACTTAAGTTACCCATTTTTTCTGACAGGGCATATAGGGAGACCCTAGGGTCAAGAGAGACTCCATCCATTTGGAGTCTACATCCTTCAGCTACATTCTAAATTTTTTCACATAAAACAGCCAAGGCTGTTATCACATTCTTCTGCCAGGAGTCCTCAGGGCTGGCAGCGGTAGGGGCTGAGGAACCTGGGGGCCCAGGGGGTCTATGGGGACCTTCTGGCCCTTTAGGCCCCTCATGCCCCATGGAGCCTTCAGGCCCCCAAGGCCCTTCAGGACCTTCACCACTAAATGGATAGTTGCAGGAGGCCAGCTCTCAATAGTGTTGTTGTAGGGTCCCTAACAGATCATTGACTTGGAGGAGGTGATGGATGGCAGGGTGAACAAAATGGTGGAGGTAATGTTCAAAGCCCAATGTGAGTTCTGCTGGCAGCAGCTGGTCTGAGTCATAACGGTTTTGCATGGTAGAGGGAATGGCAGAGGCATGGGAACAACTAGTGTAGGCACCCACAGAGTAGATGCCATTTATTAGTTGGGGGATTACCTCATTAAGGTTTTTGTATTGAAGTTGGTACTGACTTCCATCAATAGAAGGCAGGGTGAACTGGAAAGCAGCTCAAAATTCTAATATTTTGGCTTAAGCAGCTGGTATCTCATGCCATGTCATATTAACCCATTGGGCAACGCTTCTCACCTGACCAGCGGTTTGGCTTCTAGGCTTCTAGTATTTTCCATTGTGATAGACGTTTTTGCTCAGGACAGATCAGAGCCCCCTGTAATGAGCACCACTCTTGTCAGCGCTACAGTTCTCTAGACTGGCGCTGAGGTCCAAAGGTGGCTCAAAGCTGCTAATTTTCAGAAAAAGGTTGAGAAGGAAGCGGAAAGCTGGGTAAGTTATTCAATATTTTATTAGGCTTAGAAGAATTTGATACATATAGGGTGTGTTGGGACTTGGTGCCTTCAGGATTGTTGGGGCCTCATCTGTTCAGGATCTTTACTGATCTTCCAGAATGACCTCCTTGTGGGTATCCTCAATGGATGGTGTTGCTAACCTGACCAAATGGGTGGAAACGCCGCCCCACATGACTCAGGAATAGGGGAGGAGGATCCTGAAATCAATTTAACTTGCGTAGGTATGACAACCAATTTGGTACAGTATAATTTGGAAGGGGGGAATTAGATTTGATTATTATCTTGAATTACAACAGATGTCATATTTACAGGCGCCAAGTTTTGCCACAATTATGTGCTTTTCTTGGCCAAAAACTCTAAATTGACAGCATAAATCTTATTTAAAATAAATTTGAGTTCTCAAGATCCAATTAAGTTGTGGTGATAGGGCTACATCAGCTAAATTAAATCTAATCTAAATTTGTGTATATAATTTTCCCATACCCTTGAACAATAAGTAGCAAAATTAAGTGAACTGAATAATTAGATTTGGCACTTTCTGATTTGCTCTGTTTAATGACTCATGACTCACTAATTAAAATCATATATGGTAGAATATCAATGTTCTTCCATTTGGTAAATTCTTTACAATTTGATTGGTCTACCAAGCCAAGTTAATAAGAGTCAAATAACAAAATGCAATGATGATATCATATCATTTTATTTTATTTTATTTTGTTTTATTGTATTTTATTTTATTTGAGGTGGGCCAACCTGAGGATGATACCGCACCAATTAAGGGAAATCAAATGAATGGGAAAGGAGGATAAAATCTGGAAAACCTCCATGCGTGGCATATGATAGGCCAGGAACTCCATGGACCGCCTTTGCTATTTGCTATCTCAGTTCAGGGCATTGGTGCGCAAAGCCAACACAGTCATAATCGTCCCCTACCCAAGTTTCAGTACCGGAATCAAACTCGGGGAGGCAGTGGTAGAGATCCCTACTCTACCACTTGGGTATCCTCCCCTTATGATATCATATCATGATGGTAAATGAAATGGTAAAGAAATTTTTAAATCTAGTCCAGCCATAATTAAGACATATACATGCACTTAAGCTTTTTACCATAAGGCAAAAGATTTAAATAATGTGTGTATATTTAATTTATTTTATTGCACAAAATATTTGTTAAACTTACCAATGTCCATTTACAATAATTTGTTTTTATTATCTAGTTGTTTGATTATCCAAATTTAATACCAATCTTACCAATAATTATCTATGATAATTTAAACTCATCATATTATAATATCATACCATTGCCCAGATTCTAAATATACACCCAGCCTTAGAACTTATATCATGTTAGTATATGTAATATTGATCAGTTAATTTTTTTGCTCAATCTATACTAAATTTACTGATTGTCATCTACTTTTTTTAGCACTAGTGGTGCCCAACCCAAAAGGGGAGCTGCCACGCATCTTTGTTTGCAAATGGGCCAAACAAAGGGATTATCATAAATTAAAAAAATTTCTAATATAGCCCCTAGGTTATCAGCCTAGAAAGCCATATCAGAAGGTGAGGAAGCTTTGGGGAAACTTTTGTCCAGCGCCCACTTTAGCTAGTGGGCCATGGTGGACAACATAGGGGTAAGGGCATTAGCGACATGGGGCATGAGGAGGTATAGCTGCAGGTTTTCTTCATTTATAAGGCCAGCAGTATCCATTGCCTCACCATATTGAGCAAGTTGATGCTCAGTGAAAGTGATGAGAGTTGGCACACAAGTGAAAGACTTGATGCGCTTTTGGGTTTGGGGATAGTTGGGGTCAAAAGAGAGGTTTTTGATACATCAATGCAAGTGCAGCTCTCACCAAAAGCAAATTCCTCAATTTCATATTTAGCATCTTCATCAAAATTGGAAGGGAAATTTGGGATGGGAATACCCTCAACTAGGGGTTCCATCACCCCATGGAGATGCTGTTGGAGGAGGGTGTTGGTAGGGGCAGCTGCGGCTTTCACTGCCATTTGATTGATATTTTTATAATTTGGAAAGCCGCTTTTAGAGCAAAAATGGCAGGGGCACAAATTGGGAGGATCAATAAAATACTCCTCCAATGCAAAATATGGCTTCACATTGTATGGCTGGACTGATTGTCATCTACAATAATTCATTTTATCAAACTTAATTGATTTTATTGGTTAAATTATGAAAAAAATGATAGGCATTTATATTATGATTTAAGCTTATCACAGTATAATATAATACTTGCCTGGATTTTGAACATACCCCATAGCCATAGGACAAATTCATGTCAAAATGACAAGCATAATACTGACAACATGGAACCATCTTCTGATCCAGGGGTACATGATATAAGCCAATTAATGCAATAAAACAGATGTGATATGTCCTCTTAAACAAATGATTTTTTATAACATATGCAAAGTTAGTCAATATCCTAAGTAGGAAATCACATATCCTCCTATTCCATCTTTATTGCTTTTAGTCCTGCTTTAGGTATATATATTATAAAAGTCCCTAAACATTACCTAATAAAAGATTGTATTTTATTTATATTTTAAAATACTATCACCACAACAAACTAGGATAACCTTATTCAGTGTGCTCTTAACTAAGTAAGCTCACCATAACCTTCCTTACACAGATGAAATCTCTACTTGTCAGAGCCAGAGAGATCACCTTTGGTCCCATCTTATCAGATAGTTGCAAGTATACGCTTATTGAAAATTATCTTTAGCATTGGCATTATGGGGATCAGCATGTAAGAGCTACCATAAAACTGAATTCCACTAAAGGAAATCAATTTATTACATGAGGCTAGGGAGATAAATAGCTATATAGCAATTTAGATAAATAAACATGAGAACCTTATAAGATCACCTTTTTTGCACTTTGAATTGTTATCTATAGATAATCCATATGTAACTGTTGGATTTTGTGTTGAGAGATGCTTGATGATGCCTTTTTCCTAAAATCCAACAAATATGCAGATAGAAACCACTAAATTTAATAAAGTAAATAAACACAGAAAACTATAAAGTTGGTGCTTTTTATAAATTTATTAATCCTTGCAGGAGGTAAAAAACAAACCCTCTCAAAATCAACCATCTAATATTTAAACCATATCTATGGACCCTCTACCACTGCCTCCTGAGTTTGATCCCAGTAATGGACTTTGGGTAGGGGACGATTTTGACTGTGTTGGTTTTGCGCACCAATGCCCCAAACTGAGATAGCTAATAGCAAAGGCGGTCCATGGAGTTCCTGGACTATCATACGCTGTGCATGGAGGTTTTCCAGGTTTTATCCTCCTTTACCATTTTCTTCACTTCCCTAATTGGTGCGGTATCATCCCCAGGTTGACCCACCTCAAATAAAATTTAAAAATTAAAATATTTAAACCATATCAAGAGTTGAAGAGAAATTAATGGTAAGTTTAGAGCATCTTAGCATGATCTGAATTGGGAAACATGGGAATTTAGCCTACCAAAGCTCAGAAAACTCACTTCACTTTGTCTGAACTATGGTTGAGAAATTATTTTTAGACAATATATACCCATGGGGTAATGATTTAATATATTTCATCCAATCCCCATTAGCTAAAATTATTGCATCTTGGTGGACTTCTGCCAAGCCTATAAAAGGGGATGGTCCCCACTTAAGTGTTTGAAGGGAACTGGATGTGGCTGGGGGAGAAACCTCAGATGGACTCCCCAGGTTCCCTCACATGGTCAGGAAAATTCTACAGCCCAACTTAGTGTTAATTGCTTATTTAGTATTTATAACAGTGTTACCCTATTTTGTGGGGTTCCAATGAGAATTGGCCAAGATCTTTTGGCAAATATTTCAGCACCTACCTCTAAACCACTCTTTTCCTATACATCAGACTTGTAATTGTCCAACATTACTCCCTTTAAGATTGGTAGGGGATGAATAAGATACAAGAACCACCCATGAACTTGGTTAATAGTAAGGACAGAAGCAAGGGACTTATTGGAATAATCATCTTCTTGCTTGTATGTGACTACAAATGGGCCTTCCCAGATAGAACTAAGCTTCTCACTTCTAGGAGTGATGTAGTTGTGGTAATACAACACCAAGTTAGATACTTAGGAGGAAGGGAGAGGATCCCAAAGCTCATTAGCTGTTTGCCCTTATTTAGTGACCTTTCTGGCCAAGTTAGTCATGGCTTCTGCTTGTAGTTGTATGATGTGATGGGCCAATTTTTTCATGGCTTGCTCTGGGTCATTTATGTCAGTGAGAATGTTTTTGGCTAATAGGGCTGGTACCCCAGGTTCTCATCCATACAACACATGGAAAGGGTACATCTTGGGGATACAATGGTAGCTAATCTGGTAAGCCATGAGGGCACTGGGTAAGTAAAGATCCCTGTATAGAGAGTCAGAGCTAGCCATGTTGCAGAGTATAGAGACCAGGGTTCCTTTAACTCTTTCTATGGCACCATTTGTAGATGGGTTATAGGGGGCTGAGAAGAGTTGTTGTGTTCCCAAGGAGGTGGAGAGGATCTTTACAAATTGGAAGGTAAAATTTTTCCCATTATCGCATAGGAGGACTTGGGGGAACCCATGTTGGGTGAAGATGTACTGGTGTAAGAATGTGGCCATGGCTTTAGCAGTCTGAGCAGGGAGAGCAACAGCTTCAACCTATTTGGTAAAATGATCAATTTCACCCAAGATTTAGTGATTGCCACCTGTAGTTTGAGGAAGAGGACCTGCTACATCCAAACTTATGGTGTGGAAGGATTGTTAGGTGTAGTCAGTTGATATTGGTACTTGGTTTTATAGTTAAATTGTTTTTTACAGATCAGACAGGCATCCTAGACTTCCGCTATGGCCTCCATGATGCCTTCCCAGTAATACTTCTCTTTAATCCACTCATGGGTTTTTTATACTACACCATGGCCCATGATAGTGTGAGACTCCATGATCACAGGTACACACTAAATGACCGTAGATAGGGCAACCAGTTTACTCCTACCTTCTTGTAAAACTTCCCACTTTCCACCTTAGTGTTACAGGAGTGCCATGATACTATCTTTTGTACATGTTCATCTTCATCTGCCCAAGCATCAGGAGTCATGAGGAGATCATGCAACCTCTCTTATTCACTATTGTCAAAGTTTAGGATAGGCAGCCGCGTCAACTTATCAATGTTTATATGGCTTGTCCCAGCTCAATGTTCAATGGGCATACCATAGTGATGGAGCTTAAGAGCCCAGCGAGCCAATTTCCCAGTGGAGTCCTTCAAATTTTTTAATCACTTCAAGGATGTGTGGTCAGTAATAACTTTAAAGGAAGTCCTATATAAAAAAGCAATAGTATTTGACAGCAAGTAAGATGACAAGGTACTCCTTTTCAGTAATGCTGTAGTTGCGCTCAGCTTTTTAGAGCATCTTACTGAAATAAGACACAGGATGATTGTCCCCATTTTCATCCAACTAAGCCAAGATAGCTCCAGCGGCATAATCAGAGGCATCTGTGAACAACATGAAAGGCTTGTTATAGTCAAGGTGATGGAGGATATGCCTTTTTTGTAATATCGCCTTCAGGGTCTCAAACGTGGCTTTTTGTTCAGCACCCCAATAAAATGGAGTGTTCTTGGCCAAGAGAAGTATGAGGGGCTCACTAAGCTGGGCGAACTTGGGGATGAATTTATGATAATACACCATCATGCCCAAAAACACCTGGATGTCATGAAGGGTTTTGGACTCAGGCATCTTAGATATTGCTTCCACCTTATCTTGAAGGGGTTGTATCCCACCTTGAAATATAGAAATCCCAAGGAAATCCAACTTCTTTTGGAAAAGAGTAAATTTTGAGGGCTTTAGCTTGATGTTAGATGCCCGCAAGCATTGGAACACTTCTTTAAGATGTGTGAGGAGCTTGTTAAAGGACTTGGAAAATACTGTGATGTCGTCAAGATAGACAATCAAACAGCTGAGCTTGAGATCCTGAAGAATATGATCCATCGCTCACTGTAAAGTGGCAGGCACATTTCATAATCCCTGAGGTAATTAAGTGGGTTGAAAAAGGCCTTTACTACAGATAAGGGCACACTTCTCCTGGTCTTGTAGAGAAGGGTCCATCTGTCAGTATCTACTAGCCAAGTCCATAGTGGAGAAGAACTTGAACCCAGAGAGCTGCGCCAGAGCATTATCAATTCCAGGGATTTGGTAGCTGTCCTTTTTTGTAAGGTTATTCAGCTTACAGTAGTTCATAAATGTCCAATGACCTCCATTTTCTTTTTTATAAGTAGAAGAGGGGACAAAAAAGGGCTTTGTGAAGGTACCAGCAACTCAGCGTCCAACAATTGTTTGAGCTCCATCCACATCTGTTGCTTCTCAACTTTTGATTTGCGGTAGGGCTTGGATCAAATAGGGTGAGCATCCCCAACATCAATAATCTGAGTCAAACCCTTCATGTGCTCATAATTAGTATTATATTAGAGAAAATGTCACTATATGACTCCAGTAAAGAATGAACTTTATTAAGCCCTGCAAGGGTTAGATTATCAGAGATTTGAACTGTGGGAAAAGTACATAAAGATTGATCAGCTGGTAGGCCCATATCTGCCATAGACCTGATACAGTAAACTTGTTTAATATTCTCAACAGTGACCAGTGGGTCTCTTTCAATCTCCTGATGCTCCTTGATGACCATGTCCTTGTTGGTGAGATTCCCCAACAAGAGATTGATTGGTCACTGATAAGCTTGGTCTAGGATATCTGGCAACACCCAAGGTTATAAAGAGCTTATTCCATCAATGCTTGTTAAGTGCAGGAGGCAGTTATGGGGGATTTGCATGGTAACCTTGGTGTCTATCACCTTTTGTTCACCTGCTTTAACTACTATCTCCTCTGACGCATACAATGGATTCCCCTCTGAAGCATCCACGGAGTCAGGCAGCTTTTTGTGTTTTGGCCCAATGTGGTATAAGTAAGGATGAGGGCGGATGAAGGGTATTCACCAAAACATGTATATTCCTTCTTATTAGGCTCATTGTTGGTAAAGACTAGGGGAACTTCATTATAAAAAGGGAGAAAAATCCTTGCTTCATATTAATGATTCCATCATACTCAATCATGAATTGAGTACCAATGAGCATGTTATATGCATTTTTTTCAATTGTGTAAAAATTTACTTAAGGAGTCAATTATCAGTTGTCAACCCAGTAACCTTTTTACTACACAGGTTCAGTTTCCTCATGCACCTCATGTTGTAAAGAATATATTATCTGATAATAGTATGGAGACTATTATCTGTAGTTGAGTTAGAACTATTATCAGGCCCAACGCTTCAGCCAGTATTTCTGATTAAATACTTGTTAATTCGTACTCATAGGGATTTATTCCCTCTATTACTGTCCACTCAATCTTCATCAAGATCCTCTGATAACAGTCTCCTTCAGCCCAACACACAGTTGACAGCTATCCCCTAGTTGTGGTTCTCTTTGTCTCTAGATCCCCACTCTTCTCTCTGAGAGTCTTCCAATTATTGCCTTCTGCAATAATATCCTTGAGATGGAACTTCACACTGGATGCTGATAGTCTAACTATAACCAAATCTACAATAAAACTAATAAATTTTTCATAGTAATAGTTGTTTGTAGTAATAGTAGTTTTTTATAGTGAATCCTAGGGAATTTATAGGGGATTCAGCCATCTAACCCTCAGTTGACACCTCTTCAATGAAATGGCAGCTGTTGCTGTTGAATCAACCTTCCTCATCTTGGCAGCAATGGTCTTCCCTATCCTGGCTAGGATTCTGTCATTGGACATCCTTGAGACCTCAAATGGAAAGAGTCAGAAATGTGCCCCTAACGTTTTCCTCTCAATCCAAGTGAACAAACCATAATTGGCTAGCGACCTGCTTAGGTAATGGGACTTTTTACCCATTATGGCAGGTCACTTCACCAATCAATTGATTCTCTAGTTGCAGGCAGCATCACTCACCTTGTAACTCACTACTCATTCCCAATCAGTCAGTGATGAAACCGGACCAATCCCAATCAGTACACCTGATAGTTAATCACTATCAGATGCCCCTATTTCATCAGCTGCTCTGCCCAATGAGATATTAGGTATTCATTTGGATCAATCTCCGTTGGATATGACCAGGCAACTATCCCAAAATCCCCCAAATGTAGTTCCTCCAAAATTTGGGCCAACCAATTTCTGATTCACTTTGCTTTAGGGAATATTCCCCTAGTGACGCCAGGTAATCTAGCAGACTGGGAATATGGGCAAAAATCCCAACATAATGCCACAGTGGGGGAAGCAAGTAGAAGTTTCCAAATTTGTATGAGTAAAGAAGAGTAGGCTCCAATAGCTCACATGTTATTGAGCCCCACAGTTTCAAACTCTTTTGAATAGTCCAGGCCAGACGCCAACTTAATTTTCTTGATGAGCTTTGAAGAGACTATGTTCACTGGAGCACTCATATCAAGGATGGCTAGAACGCATACCTTGTTAATGACAACCTCTACCTTAATTATCTGCTACCAAAATTAGGGGGATGGCAAGAACCTCCTTCAAATGGAGAGTAGAGGCAAGGCGTTGAGCCATCACAGGGTATTTATCTTTAATATATTGGAGGGTATGAACCTAGTGGGTGGATCAGATTACTGACCCAATAAGCTAGTCAGCATCACTAGAGGTATCAATCACCTATTGAAACCTCAACAACTGTTGGAGATAGGTTCATTGTGGTATCATGGATATATTAATTTTTTCAGGCCTCAACCTATCCAGAACCTGCACTTCCATTGGGGCTCCCAAAACATAATTGCCTGCATCTTCACCACCCTCTCAGACTCATCATCAGAGGGATTGTCAATGCACCTCAAAGAGTTGCTAAGTGGGGGCGGAGAAACCAGCTTTATCTCCTCACAGGGGAGGGCTTTTTTCAATCATCTACCCTTTTGACTTTTGAAGGGAGCATCATAGCTGCATCAACTTTTGGGGGAGGCATTGGAAGTGTAACAGATTTGACTTTTGTATAAAAAGTGACTGGCGTGGGCTGCCCCATAACTGCAGGTTTTGAACTAGGGGCAGCATGAGGTGAGGCTAAGGGGGATTGAGACAGCGGCTTGAAAGAAAATGATATTTTATCCACCTTAGTAGACCATTTACAAAGAGGAGAACCAGGTAAAGGGATAACTGACTTCAGCAGGTGAGCTGTTGGAACTGAAGCTGAAGAGGAGCGCTGCCCCATAACTGACAGTATTTTCTGGCTATCCTCACATGGTATAGGAGTATATTGTCGCTGCAGCTCTACAAAAGCTGTGTGCTAAAGGGATAAAGCCATAGAGGAGGCTGGAGGGGTCAGAGTTGATTCCTACTTTGGAGCTTTTTGCAGAAGTTCAGGTTTTGAAATTCAGCCACTGCTAGCAGTGCCTCTTTAATATCTTACACAGTTTGGAAGAAGTGCTTGACTGAGGAGATACACATTGCTAAAGGGGGACAAGATGCCAAACTAGCCATGATAGCAGCAATATCATCATCCAGAGGAAGCAGTTTGACCAGCAACACAGGTTGAGCTTTGCTATAGAACTGCTCAATAAATGGTGGAATCAATCCTCCCTTTTCCAGGCTAAGGCACATAAAGGCTTTTTTTATGACACTGTAAACTCTGTTTTGAACCAAACTCAATAATCAGCACTTGTTTGACCTCCACTCAGGTGATAAGTGTGGCCATTTGAGGAACAATGATTTCCTGAGCCATTTGACTTAAGCAGGGAAGGATATACTTTGTTTTTTAAAGGTTAGTTGCTCCTTTCATTGCAGATTCATATACATAAAGAAAGGAGGAGATACTGCCCTCACCAAGTATGAACTTGTCTCTGAATGGAGGGTTAAAAATAATAGAGGAGGGCCTATAAGGGCCTTGTGAAGAATGGTGTTCAAGCTTTTTGGGGTGAGACAAAGCACTAGCTAGTTGTTGCTCCAAAGCAGATAGCCTTGGTTCCAAGGTATTTATCATATTTTAAAACAGGATTTTGGTGGTACACAGGATATCTTGTAGTGCACACCACTTGTTGGATTTTATGTTGGGGAGATGCTTGCTGGTGCTTTTTCCTAAAATCCAACAAATATGGGATAGAAACTACTAAATTTAATAAAATGAATAAACACAGAAACTATAAAGTTGGTATTTTTTATTAATTTATTAATTCTCAGAAGAGGTAAGAAATGAACCCTCTCAATATCTGACTGTTTAATATTTAAACAATATTAAGGGTCAAAGGGAATTCAATGGTAAGTTCAGAGCAGCTTAGTATGATCTGAATTAGGAAATATAGAAATTTAGCCTATCAAAGCTTAGAAAACTTAATTCACTTTGGCTGAATGATGGATGGGAAATTATTTTTAGACAATATGTACCCCTGGGGTAATTATTAAATATATTTTAGCCAATCCTCATTAGCTAAAATTATTGCATCTTGGGGGACCTCCACCAAGCCTATAAAAGTGGGTGGTCCCCACTTAGATGTTTGAAGGGAACTGGATGTGGCTGTGGGAGAAACTTCTGATGGACTCCCCAGGTTCCCTCACATGGTCAGGTCAATTTGACAGCCCAACTTCATATTAATTGCCCATTATATATTTGTAATAGTGTTGCCCCAATTCGTGGGGTCCCCCAAGAATCCAGCCAGGGTCTTTTGGCTAATTTTTTCAGCATCTATTTCCAAACCACTCTTTTTTATACATAGGACTTGTAATTGTATGGAGTAACCTAGAGGATAATAAGTTTTAACATGTTCATCACCCAGCGTGGTTCAGTTAAGTTTCTCACAGGGCCCAAATGTGACTATTGACAAATTGTTAAATGCCATGAAGTGAGACAAAAATAAAAAGTATAACCTATTGTCCAAGTTGTCCAAAATCACAACAGATGTATTTGGAGTGGTTTAACGAATTATGTTATAAGCTATAATATATAACAATATTTTATCATAAATATAAATTAATAAAAAGTTCAGTACAATTGGATATTTTGAATATTTTTATTTTGGAACACTACCTATACAGCTAGGGATTTCGTTTTGCGTGCCTTTTTTTTACGTAGCCCTCCCGAGCTCCGATGGTGGTTTTGGTTAGTTTTTTACCCTTCAATTTAATTTAAGACGTCACATTTTAATTTGCTATTAGCGATGCTAAACCTACGAATTGTTCGTTTGTATGTTCGTCGCCCCGTCACCCATATTTGGATGGCATGGCGACGAATGTGTTAGCTCAGGTGACCTCAATTCAATAGAAATGGTTTTGTGATGAGTAAATTAAGAGGTGACCTACAGTAACGTTGGCACCGACGTGATTCGAGTCAACGTAGCCTGACCTTCGTCTGATTTAAGAAATGATGGTTTAATGTGGTTGGGGTTTGATCGCATTTAGCCAATTTAATGTGGGATGTGGAGAATAGGTTAATGAACTGATTAAATTAATGGAAAAGCTGGATGGATCTATTAAGTTTACAATCTATCATCCCCGTATAATTGATATATTATAGTTATAATAATAGCAGTGTTGAGAATCAACAGCTGGTGATATGAATTCAGTAGAATTAAATTACAGCTAGCTCTGCCTATTACCACTTTAGACAAATTTCCTAGAATTCAACTTTAAAATGATTGGGCAACTTTACCGAGCGCTTATTAAATTGGACGATTTATAAGGTAGTAGAACCGTTGGCTCGAATTAGATCAGAATAGGTACCCTAACGTGTACCCTAACGGGCAGATTAAACCCCACCACCCAAACCGTAAACTTAATTCCGCTTAAGGTTTCCTAAATGCAAGTATGAACTCAGCGGAGTTGGAATACCAAATTAGAAAAGTACAACTTACGCTAAGGTTCAATTAACTCAATCCCACTTCTCCGTTGATTGATTTTTACATACCGCATCAATCTTTGGTTGCTCATATCAAACCCTTTCACGACATGGATTCCTACAACGTCGGTAGGGAGCACGACCTGGACTCCAATAACGCCGGTAGGGAGCACGACCTGGACTCCAATAACGCCGGTAGGGAGCACGACCTGGACTCCAATGACGCCGGTAGGGAGCACGACCTGGACTCCAATGACGCCGGTAGGGAGTACGACCTCGACTCCAATGACGCCGGTAGGGAGCACGACCTCGACTCCAATAACGCCGGTAGGGAGCACCGGGTCAGTTTCGACACCCAACTGAAGTATCCCACCTCCTCACCCCACGATACGTTCTCTACCAACGACAATAACCCTACTTTTTACCCCTTTCCCGATGAGTTGAGCCCGCTCTTAAGCAACCCAACTCCTAATTATACTGGCCTACACGATACTACCGAGAATAGAGGGTAAGCTTCTTAATTTACGTTATCGCAGTGAATAAAGGTTGGTCTTCAGCTCACGAGGGGCATCTGGGGTGGAGTCCCATTCCAGATCTTCTGACGCCATCGACCAGCAGCTTCGGAACCAGCGCCATAATACAATTAAGCGCCGGCCTTCCAAATCGCTGAGTATGGACGGGGCGCGCGTGAACTCCGGCCCGCGCGATCTTTCCAGGTGGCAAAAGGGTACCTCCATCACCTCACTCCGATCCCTGATCCACTGGGCTCCGAGGGCGAACGACGCGTATGACGCGAACAAGGAGGAGTTGGTCCAGGAGCACAACGGCCTGCGCGTCTGGTACGACGACTACACGACCATCGGTAGGTTAATGTTCGCGCACCCAGGGTTAAAATTAAGACTGGATCCACGACTACGTGAAGGAGCGGGTTCGGCTGAGGCGGCTACGCTCGGTGGTGGGGTTGAAGGGCTGGCTAGTCAACTCCTACGACGCCTCGCAGGCCTGGATCTTGGTCGCTTTGATTGGAACCGTTTGCGGGTGCATCGCTGCCGGTATCGATATCGGGACCGAGTATCTCTCCGACCTCAAGAGCGGTTACTGCACCGCCAACCCATTCTATAACCGCAGCTTTTGCTGCTGGGGGGAGGACGCGCGCCGTTGCGCCGCGTGGCAGAGTTGGTCCGCCGCTCTCGGCGTGACGCGGGGTAATGCCGTGTGGTTCGATTTCGCCGCCTACTTTTGCTTTGCCGTGACGTTCGCGCTTTGCGCGGCTGGCCTGGTGTACTACACCGCCGCGCCCTTCCGCAGCTCCAAGAAGCGCAAGCCCGCCGTCAAGTATTACGCCGCCGGCAGCGGGATCCCGGAGGTTAAGACGATCCTGGGGGGCTTCGTCATGCGGGGCTTCCTGGGGCTTCAGACGCTGTGGGTCAAGGGCGTCGGGTTGGTAAGTTGCCCCCTTCGCACCTGATCTTTGCCGCAGACCTTGGTGGTTTCCTCCGGTATGAGCCTCGGGAAGGAGGGCCCCCTGGTTCACATCGCCTGCTGCGTGGGCAACGTGCTCTGCCGCGTATTTCAAAAGTACAACTACAACGAGGGTGAGCGCCCAACCGGCCTATTTGCCTAACGACGCAGGGAAGCGGCGCGAAATCTTGTCGGCTTCGTGCGCCGCCGGGGTGGCGGTCGCCTTCGGCGCCCCCATCGGCGGCGTCCTGTTTAGCCTCGAGGAGGTTAGCTACTACTTCCCCTCCAAGACGATGTGGCGCTCCTTCCTCTGCGCCCTGATCGCCGCCATGACCCTAAAGGTAGCCGGGTGCCTGGGGTCTAATTGCCTAGCTTATCAACCCGTTTCGCACCGGGAAGATTGTCCTGTTCCAGGTCGCGTTCGATCGGGAGTGGCATACCTTTGAGCTGATCTCGTTTCTCATCATCGGCGTCTTTGGGGTGGGGAATCGTTTGGCGTTTGGTAACCGGTAGGGGGTCTACGGGGCCCTGTTCTGCAAACTCAACGTCCGGTGGGCGAAGCTTCGGCGTCGCAGCTGGATGGGGCGCCGGCCGGTGCTGGAGGTGCTCATGGTGGCCTCCCTGAGCGCGAGCTTGAACTACCTCAACGTGTTTACCCGGTAAGCTTGCGTCCGGCTGGCTCATACCGGTAGCATGGCTTCGACGGAGCTGGTCGCCGAGCTCTTTGAGGCGTGCACGGGCGCTCCGAACCGAGCTGACGGGCTGTGCGTGTAAGGGTCGCTTTCGGCTTCATAACCCGTAGGTCGCAGCTCGACAACTTTTCCGCGCTGATCCGTAGCCTCGGGCTGGCCATCCTGGAAAAGTTTTTCCTCACCGTCATCACGTTCGGCATCAAGGTAAGCTTAGGGGGCGGTGCTGATCGGCAATAGACGCCGGCCGGGATCTTCATCCCGTCCATGGCCGTCGGGGCCTCGTTTGGGCGCATCCTCGGGCTCTACGCTCAGCGGTGGCAACAGTAAGTCAAGTGAGCGATTCTTACCGGCAGAGCCTACCCCGCCCACTGGATCTTCGAAGCCTGTGGGGGGCCGGGGGTCAACTGCTTCACGCCCGGCGTCTACGCCATGGTCGGGGCGGCGGCGGCGCTCGCGGGCGCCACGCGGATGACGGGTAAGCTTTGGTACGTCGATCACAACCTCTAGTTTCCCTCGTCGTCATCATGTTTGAGCTGACGGGGTCGCTGACCTACGCGCTGGTAAGGTGCTTTCATCCCAGCTAAGGCCTAGCCCATCATGCTCTCGGTGATGGTGTCCAAATGGGTGGGGGACGCTATGGAGAAGCCCAGCATCTACGACAACCTCATCGAGCTCAACGACTACCCCTTCTTGGACAACAAGCGCGAGTACGTCCACACGGGGGGTGTCACCCGCATCCTCGAGCGCAACCTGGACGTGATCCGCACCGAGGAGTCCAACACGGTTGGCCGGCTGAAGGCGAAGCTGGGCGCATTAGGTAAGTGGGTCGCGTCTGGCTCACCGTTAGCCGAGTCGGGGTATCCTGACGGCGGGTTCCCGATCCTCGACGGCACCCACCTGGTGGGCTACATCGCCTCCCACGACCTTGCGCACGCTTTGGGTAAGGTTCCAGGGCTTGCGCTGATCTTTAGAAAACACCCCGCTGCCCGAGGATGCCGCCCCGTGCCACTTCTGCGCGGGCCTTGGTGATGACACCCCCAACGATATGACCCCCTTTATTGACCAGGCCCCGCTGTCCGTCTCCATCCACGCCTCCATGGAGGTGGTGCTGGAACTGTTCATTAAGCTCGGTTTGCGCTACCTTTGCGTGACTGAGAACAGCCAGTACGCCGGCGTCATCCATAAGAAGCGCCTGCTCGCCTACCTTCACGAGTTGAGGGAGGAGTGACCCTCCGCTGGTATCAGTTGCTTTATAGCGGGTAGGTTCGTTGGCCGCCCTGATGAAATAAAGCCCATCCCACCCGCAGTTTCCCCGCTTCAAATTACCCTCACCCTTTTCGGGGTACCACTGAGCAGGTATCCGTAACTGCCACCACGCAAACCGCTCTAGCGTCAAGCCCTTTACCTTCAGATCTTTGGCTTGGTTTTAAAGCTTTGCGGCCGCACGCTTCCCACCCACCCTCAGGCGATTGGTTTTATGGTGCGTGTTCACTGGCCTGATGATCCCTTTTGGTTTGCATTCCAGCCTCGGCCTCTTACCGAATGGGTCAGGCTGAGTTTGTCAGGTGGTCTACGCTCATTGATTTGTCTAACATGCAGCGGCCTGAACCTTCTCTAAGGGTTGGGTGGGATCTCAACATGCCTGAGGGGGTGATGGGATTATAGGTCGGGTTGCACTGGGGGTAGTCGATTATAAAGAACTGCAAATGTTTAACCCTTTGCGTTCGAGAGGTGACTCCACATGGTTTGATGCTGCAGCTCGAGAGGTGACTCTCGCTCACCACTTAAATATAGACAGTCATTGCCGCGCATCAAGTTTCCGCATCAAACCAAGTGGAGTCACCTCTTGAGTTGTGGCATCAAATCATATGGTGAGTGAGTCACCACTCAAATGCAAAGGGTTATTTTGTATGTGTAATAATTTTAGTTTAAGGTTAAGAAATTCACCTTATATGCTTTGAAACATTCTAGTTGCTGGTTCATCCGCGCAAAAAAGGCCTCAAGTGCAAAGGGTTAATATCAGTGGGGTGATTACTTTACCAGTCTACAGCTCAACAACCCTCCAACACCCATCATTATCAACCGCCCTCTAAGCGAATTAGAAAAGGTGAAGATGTAAGGATGTAAGTTAACCAACGACCTGAGGTAATGTTGGGCGCATTTACCAGAGTGGCCCAAGGTCATCCCCAACCGCAAATTTATTGGGTGCAGAGTTGTAACCGAAACTAAAAATTTAACCGGGGTTGGGGGGTACAAATTCCAACCCTTCGTCCCTTAAAACTTGGGCGCAGGGGTTCATCTGAACTTTTAGATGGGTACGAGGATCCTGCAATATCAAACGTTGGCGTGGCGTTTGGAATAGGGGTCCCATGAAAAGGTTACATCAACGGTAAGCTCGGTATCGGTCGCGAGTGGAATAAAGGTTGAGGTGCCTCCCCAGGTTAAAGTGGAACCTGGTAACCTTTATCCCATCCCTTAACAGCGGCTATGGTATATTTGGGATGAGAGTTTGTAAAATCTTGTCAGATCATGAGGTGAAAGTTACCCGATGGTGGGGTTGGATAGGCTTCTCCTTAAGTTATTATCAGTTGGGTTGAAGTTAAGAGTTTATTGATAGTGAAGTTATACACTGGAATCTCATATGCTAAGGTTAAGGTAGGGTTAGGATCTGATACGTGAGTTAGGGGATTTACAAGTCAGCCCTTTGGCCCATAAACTTGTCGTGTTCAAGTTAAGGTCATCCAAGGTTGACTTCTAGGCTTATTGGTTGATCTCATCACTTTTTCCTGTTAAACCAAGTGTCACTTTAGTTCACTTCCAGGGTTGCCATGTGTATGAGGTTTATAACACTTGGATCTAAGCCATCAGTTATCAAAACTTAACACTGGGCTAAGCCATAAGTAAGATGCTTAACTGGTGCAGTATAAACTTACCATCCTATAGTCATTTCATTTGCCTGCTCATATAACAATGTCAGTAGATCTCCAAACCCTATGATTCCCAGGTGACTATTAAAAGTTTAGATCATTTTTTTTCCTACCCATTGATAGCAACCTCCCATCATCCATTGTGATGGTAGACCCTTTCCCTTAGGTTAAGAGTAAAGGATACCCAACTTTTTGTGGTTAAATACACTGAACTATAAGTGCTGGAATTTGTAGGCTTACCACCAAGCTACCAAATTTCTAAACTTGGTTGAACTCCTCATAATGAACTGGCCTTTGTTACATATAACTTTTAGAGATGGGTATGTAATATTGGATATCCACCTCAACTATGAGTGTCAGGGAGAGGGCTAATCAGAAGAGGCTGGGATTCCAATCCAAATGAGTCAGGTACCAGTAAATCATCCAGAAAGCTTGGGGTGTAGCTGTTCTCATAACTAATTAGGTGGGCTTAACGTTGATGTAAAGGAGATACTGGTTTAAAAATATATTCAAAGGTCCTCATAATAAGCCAGATGGCTGGGGTGGAGGCTCTTGTGGGCCTTGTGGAGAAGGGGTAACCACCAGAGGCAGTGAGGATGTCAACTCCTCTGGAATCTGCGGTTGTGGGCCTATAGTCAGATCAGGGCATCTGATGGTATTGATGACAGATCAGCAGGTCAATAGAATAATGGATTGTAGTGCTCATTCAGGGTTGGATAGCATCCTGATTGTAAGGCTAGCACTCTTCACCCACTTTATACCAGAAGCAGGAACAATAGTAATCTTTTGGCAACATCTGAGGTTAGTGGGGTGACATTGAGACTTGGAGGGCAAAGTTTGGCCGAAGGTGGAAGTTAATGCATGCTTGTTAATGGGCTGCATCCAACTTGAAGTATTCTGATAAGAAAATTTTGGGCTGGGTAGGGGTTGCAATTGGGTCCGACCAACTATATGAACAAAATTATTTACCCACTTTATATTTAACCAATTATTAGACTGAGTCTTGATCAGCTGGACTACTACGCCAATATTAATCTACAATGCTAACTTACCAATTAACCCTTGTTGGGATAAATCATTAACAAGGATGGTACAATAATCAGTATTGGCACACTTCACCAATTAAAGGGATCATGGAAAGTACAATTGATCTCACCACCCACCAGCACTAAACCTCAAATCATTAACTTACATCAAATTACTTTGGCCCTGCAGTCTAGTAATTTAGATCACTTTTATTATATTGTATTATCTCCTTTGCCCCCACATTGCATAAAAGTGTTGCTACTAGGTTTTATCATTGTTATCCTTGGGTTTTGCTAGCATCTCAGCCCTATTGGGTTATCGTTACTACATTATAAATCCCCAAAGCTAAGCACTAGTCTTATTAGCTTTTTAGAATACCTATATAAATGAGTTAATGTTTTTGAGGGCAGTTAAGTTACCAGATAGCTATCACCAAAGCATTTATGGAGTTAAGAATCATATGATGAAGAATTAGCCACCAGAAAGTGTAACAAGACTACCAAGACCTTGCACATCATCTTGACATGTGTAACCTTATGCTGGAAGAGAGTTGCCTCAATCAAATGATGGAATAGGTAAAAGGTGAGGTTCAGACATCAACCTTGGATAGATTAAATATTGCCCAAAGTAAGGGCCTGGCAGCAACTCAGTAATAGCTTATCTGGGCTGAGGTTTGATGTGGAAGCAGATACTCTGTCCATCCTTAGCCACCTTTATATACCCAAGGAGTATGCACTTACTGGCGTTATACTCTTTCAGGAAGCTCCATTGGTGACAAGTAATCAGCTCAAGGTGTAGGGAAATTTGCAGGCCCAAATCAAACCTTTAAACCTCTCTCCTTGTGAGGTTAAGATTTTGCAGCTTATGGTGCATCAATGGTGATAAACTAATGTCCACATGATTCCGTACATGTTGTTGGCCAACCTGGACTTTAAACTGATCCAGTCAAGCAATCTATAATCAAATAAATATTTGCAAAATCGTGGTTTTATTCAAGGATGGCCTATCTGTTGAGGAACTCCTCAGATGGTGGGAACATGAAAATGGGAAGCCTGAAACAAGCTAGGGAGTTCCAACTTGGGAGCGTTGGAATAGGAACTACCAGAATATAAACCAAACCAAAGAGTTAAATTATAGATATGCTTTAGGCGTGTGAGCCTAAATGATTTACATCTTGTTCCAATAAAATCAAGACCTGAATTACCATAAAATTGTATTTATAATTTATAAAATATCATGGTCTTTTAAAAAAACTGGTGGAATGTGACCAACATTCCTATTACCTTAATTTCTTAGGTTTTGATAAACAAAATTTATCTTGTTACTAAAAGAGGATCTGAGTTTTGATAGTAGTGCAAGCCTAACTTTTCTTTCTCGTTGCAAACACTTTTGCAACCTATTCAATTCAAGACTGAATCTAGTTTGATAATCTCACAGAGGAGATTAGTCTGCGCCCATGTCAGGGAGCAGTTGGGCAAGCAAGGTAAGAGGAGCAGGTGGAAGGCCCGCGGCCTTCAACATTTGAAAATGCCCCGGAGAATCTGGCAGAATAGACAAAAATCTCAAAAAACTGGCGGTCACAATTTCCCCAGAGATACTCATGTGGCAAGCATGATGCAACCAGTATATCAATATGCCGCACTCCCAGCCACTTTCATCAGTGGAATATGGAGTCCGCATATTTCTGGACATTCAACAAACAGCTTTATGGGAAAAATTTTGTGGGGATGTGCACAATTTTTTCCCGACTGTGGTGTATGTTGTACCTCACTCCATGTCACGCGGTTGGCTGGACCTAGGTTTCAAAAGCAAAATAGCAGCAGATGAGGCTGCAGCAGTGCACATAGTGGTCAACCTCCCCAAAGGGCAATGGGTCATCGAAACCAAATGCACCAGATGGACAAAATCAAACCAAATTTTCCTCACGTTTGACTTTTTGCCTACTATGGTAAAATGTGACATTTTGGAGCAACACCTGAAAGATGGTCTCACCATATATGGCGAAATACAATCTTTTGAAATGCAACACTTCATGCTGATGCCACACCTGTGCACCGGCAAAGCCATCGCAGTTCTGACCCCAACTGAGGAGATCACAAAGGACCTAACCCAGATCCCGCACTTCACTTTTATTGATATTGCAGAGCATACCACCCACCCATTCCAGGTGACCGTGGACAGCACGCCCCCCATTTGCACCCACTGTGACGCGTTCAGCCATAAGGCACACGCATGCCCCATCAAGGAGGGCGTCACATTCCAAGAGCACCCCTTGGTGGCCATGGCCAGCGGAGAGGCGCACTATGAACCAACTGCAAGCACCAAGGAGGCTTTCCCATGGGGAGCACAAGGCTGCTACTTACTAGTAAAGCCTGTCTCCCCTCAAGAATGGAAGAAGGCCAAGCAGGCCCATAGGGCTGCGGCCAAGGAAATGGCCAAGGCCACCACCACTATCCCACACTCACAACGCCAGGAGGACATGGAAACCTTTGTGGTGGAAGCAACTTGGGAATCCATCAACCAATCAGATTGGGAAGCCCATGCTGAGCAGGCCACTCAATCTGAGGATCTGATAGGAGACTTAATCTCACCCAATCGTTGTACCCAAGCTCCAGTCAAAACTGACTTGGGACCCATCCCAACTGAAAAATTTTTTTTAACCCTCTCAATGGTGCACTGAACTCATCTGCACCGCAAAAAAATTTATCTGACGTCGGGGAAACAAAAAGTGAAGGCCAAAGCTAACGCGACTCTTTCCACAAAAATCAACAAAAACCCTGATAGCGTTGCTGCTAACACCTGCGCTGCTGTGAAAGCCCGTGGGGACCTTGAAGAGGCTGGTGGGCCTGGGGGCCCACCCCTCACACCTAAGGTGCAATGGGGGAAACCTTCACTCTAGGGACGTTGAATATTGCCAGACTCAAGGCCTCCCCATCCCAGGCTAGGAAACTGAGTTTTTTACAACACAATTTACCTGTGGATATCCTGGCCATCCAGGAGTCCCACTGTCCATGAGGTTCTGAGGAAGCTTGGAAAAAAATGCTCCTCCCATCCCTATCCTTTTGGTCGAAGCACTGTGGGGTGCTAATTCAGAAAAATAATTTTTTCAAATTCATATCCTCAGAAACATTCCTAAATGGCCAAGTGCTCATCATCACCTTCTTGTGGGCTGATGTTGCACATGCAATCGTCAACATCTATGCCCTAAATGGTGCACATGAGCGTCAGGAATTTTTCTCATCAGTCAAATCCCTCCCGATACCCCCTGATTCTTTCCTAGTTGGCAACATGAACTGTTGGCTAACCTCACCAATGGACTGGTGGCCTCCCTCACCCCACGCCCCACAGGGTCACATAGAACTCTGCATTCTAAAAGCCACCTTGGGTTAATAGATGCGCTGCCATGACATGCCCCACTGCTCAAAAACATGATGTGTCCCCATGTCCACAATGGCCAATTAAGGTCCATGACCCACATCGACCTTATTCTAATGCCGGCGAAATTCTGACCCCACATCTCCCACTTCAAAACAACGAAAATGGAATTCTCCAACCACTGACTGGTCTCGATAACCTACCACTTACCCATCACAGTTGCAAAGGCCCCACATTGGTGCAAAATCTGCCCCTGAGCTCGTGTCACCAGGATTTTCCATGTGGGTGGAAGAGGCAACTTTGGCAAAATTGTTTGTTGCACCATTTTGCACAGACCCCATTTCCATATGGGCAACTTTCAAAGAGGACTTCATCTGCCACTATCGCTATCTCTCCTCCAGATGCTCATGAGCCACATCGGCAGTTATCTCGTGCACTCTGGTAGAATTGGCCCGCTTGGAGTCCAATATTCCAGCCACAGGATACAGCCCTGCATGGGGCCAGAAGTGGGCGGAGGCAGCTGCCCACCTCAACACACTCGAAAGGCAACACAAACATTGGGTTTGTGTCCAATACAGGGCCACATGCATCACTAAAGGTGACAAGTGCACCGCATACTTCTTTAAAAAATGTTTTGCACCATGCCAGAGCGTGGCCTGCACACAGGTGCAAAGATTGGATAATTCTATTGTGGACACACTGGCTGAAGTGGCAATTGAAATGCAAAAATATTACTCCGAGTTATACCAAACTGAACCAATTCAGCTGGCCAAAATGGCAGAATTTCTCGACTGAGCTCATATCTGCACCATTTTCTGATACCCAGAAATAATGAATTTAATTACTCTGAACGAATTATGGACAGCCATTCGCGGTGCACCAAACCAAAAATGCCCAGGCCCAGATGGCATTCCATATGAGTTATACAAAAAATATTTCAAATATATATCCCCATTGCTGCTAGCCTCACTTAACCAAAGCCTGTTGGAAACGTGCCTCCTACCAGGAGGACATGAGGCCTTTACTGTCACACTCTTCAAAAAAGGGGATAAGCTTGACTTAGCCAACTGGCGCCCCATTTCTCTAACAAACACAGACACCAAAATTTTAACAAAAATCATGGCTAACCATTTAGGGACTGTAGCATCTGCCACCATCTCCCCGGAACAATTTGGTTTCATCCCCAGAAGGTCGATTTGGGATAACGTGCACTCTGTGGCTAATGCATGTCAGTCCACAGCCTCTGGGGCACTGGTATTCTTGGACCAACAAAAGGCCTATGATAGAGTAAACTGGGAATACCTAAGGGCCTGCCTCCATCAATTCCGCCTACCCCCACCTCATAAACTGGGTAATGCTGCTCACGGAATCTGTGACAATGGCAGTGCATGGCCCAGGCTTCCTAACAGAAGTAGTCCACCCTCAAAGGGGTTTGTGACAAGGGGACCCCCTCAGCCCACTCTTATACAACTTCAGCCTTGACCCACTACTGCGAAATGTGAATGCCCAACTCACTGGGGTCCATGTGCCAGGCCAAACTCCAGTCAAGATGATGGCTTTTTCAGATGATTGCGTGATGGGGGTGTCTAATAACAAAGATGCATGCACGCTTGAAGCCCTCATCCAGGAATATTCCTGGGTAAGCAACGCGGCACTGAACGCCTCCAAAACTGAAATCATCCTCCTTGGTCAGTTTCAGAACTGCTGGGCCCCAGCAATTAGTTCCCAACCTGGCCCATCTGCTCGCCCACGTCCACGCCTTACTAACTCAACACACACCGCTCCACTGGTGCTCCCCTTCATGCCATGTCCTACCATAGGACTGGTGCGCCATCTGGGCGTGTGGATGGAGGCAGGCGGATATGTGTCAGCAGTAATGGAGTGCCATATACTGGACAACGTGACGAAGCAAATCGCCTCTCTCAGAGCCCACCCTACTACCCTCACTGGCAGGGTTGTTCTTGCCAACTCTATGTTCCTATCCAAAGTCTGGTTTGGAGCCCACGCCATCCCCTTCTCCTCAAGCTTCTTCAAATCCCTGTATGCTTTGCTGCAAGGATGGCTTTAGTCAGGCCGCCCTCCACCAGTATGGCTAGAGGTCATGTTTGGCCCTCATCATCAAGGTGGCATGGGCCTGCTTGACTTCAAAGCCCATGCTGCCAAGATCCTGGGCATCTGGATCGCGGCCATCACCGCTCCTACACTCCCATCCCAACACTGGTCCCGTGCGGCCCACTCCAACTTCTCCTGAGCCTTGGGCCTCAACAATCCATCAAACCCCCACTCCCTGATGAAATACCTCACATCACACACATTGGCCACAGGTCCTCATGGGACTAAAACCCACTACAAACGAATCCTACTCTCCATGCGAAGCACAGAGTGGAGAATTCGTATTAGCGGACATACAACCTGAAGAGGCCGCCCCTCTCCTCAGTTCACACAAGAGGTACAGGGGCTACCCATTCAAGATGGCTTGATCCCCACACGGCCCCATGTCCTATCCAGGGTGGACTACCTGGACATGATGGACATACCTTACTCCATTGAGACCCAAAAAAATATCTGGAAATATGCACACCATCCTCTGTTGCAGCCTCAAGTCTGCTCCCATGTGTGGCGATGCCTGAGGCGGGTGTATCGTACAGCTGAGCGCTCTAACGCTTTACACTCATCCTGTGTCATGTGTGGCCAGTTTGGAACGCTGTTCCACCACCTGGAGAAGTTCCCCACCTCTAAAGTGATATGGCGCGAAGTTCAACATCTGCTGGGCCAGGATCAAACGCATCCCTTCAGTCTGTCAAGAGATATGTTTGCTTTATCAATGGCCTCCCCCTTCCACCCTCCCTCCATGCTCTGGTGGTTGCAATCGCCATGTGGACTATCCACACGATTGTCTTGGATGCCATCGCTGGCTCCATCCCCACCCTCCCAGAAGCTGTCCACAGAGTCTGGTCTCATTTGGTGGACCACTTTCAAGTGTGGATGTTTGGATACCTACCACCACGTCGCCAACAGCTGGTCTCCTCCTGGTTCCCAGTCTGGTTCATCAAATCAGACCCCTTCCTCCACACGTGCTCAATAGTGGCTACGGCCCCTTCACACGTTCCCTCCCCCTCCCCATAAGTGGCGTTCCCGCTGGCAACAAGAGATAGCATCGCTTCTCTGGGGTGCCTCCCTGGTACTAAGTTTGTCTTTCCTGAGTCATATTTGGAAGTGTCCGTCCCATGGTCGGCCTTCCCCGCAATAAATTAAATAGTAGTGCAAGCCTACTAATAAAAAACCAAAGGGTAACTGTGAGTACCCAGCCATGGTGAGTACTTAGTGACTATGATGTGCTCTTTTGAATATTTGATTAATAAAAATCCCATTTTGATAACTAGGTCTACATTGCATTTTATAGAGTAACCATCTCCATACAGTTTACTATTAATATTGGTGCATCTATCTGTGCAATAGGAATTGATGCTTAAGCGCCAATTTCAACATTGGGGAAGTTCACATAAAGGTAACATATAATTCCTTTGATTTGAAAAAGGTATATTTAGGTGAAGGTGGTGGAAGGAAAAGCTTAAACTGTAGACAGTGTGCTCTATTATAGCAACACTAAAGAGACAATGGGATGAACTGGATACTGAATTCATAGGGGGCTGATGACTTTTTAAGATTGAGGAGATTTGGTGAAGACCCAAAGCTGGGCTTTATAGGACAAGAGATTATCAGGGAGGGTGGCTAAACTCATAAGGTATTATATAATTTAGGCTTGAGTTAGGCCAGAGGTTTTTGTTGGAGTTCAGATTGAATAGATCATCATTACTCAAACCTTCCTCAAACCTTCTGTATTAAAGGGCTAGCTGTCACAGCATTCATGTCAATTTTAATAATCTGAGGAGCTGGACTGTATTATAGTGTTCTAGATCCATCCAGGGTAGTTTAGTAGTAGGCTTAATTGACCCATTTTTATCAAAAAAGTTTATTTAAATTAAACATTACCCTGGAGCCTGCTTGTGGCCCCCAGACAGGATCACCTCTCTGAATAGCCCTTTTATCTTTTCTAGAATAGAGAAGAGAAATTTTGGGCTAAAAGGGGGCCTTTAAAAATAAAGGCAGTAACCTAATGATTACTCAATACATTTTTGAGTTCACTTTTAAAATAAAAGAGTTATCCTAGGGCTAAGAACCCACCTTGGTCCTGAAAGGATGAAAAACATGGTTTAACAGATAGTTAGTTTCCAGGATTTACATTTAACAAGTTTAAGAAATCCTAATCTAAGCACATAGGCTCCATACCTTGTTTAAAAATTGGGGTGGGCTCCCTCAACCCTAATCTAGTTATTTAAATCCTTAGTAACAGATAAAATGCTACCTTATGGATACCTTGATGTGATTAGAAAATTTTAGCTATAATGGGCTGAAGCCTGCTCATCATCCCAAAGCTAGTAGGGTTTGGCGGATGCTGACATAATCAAAATCACAAAATGGACCAGACTAAAAGTTTTATTATAGTAAGAAAGACTGAGAAATGTAGCCCAAAAACATTTAGAATTTCATTAATGGTTTCTTGTAAGTCCAGAGGACCAGCCCCTACATCCAGATAGAGAATAATTCCATCACAGAAGTTGTAAGGGGCCCAAGCCCCCAGTAGAGCCCCTCTTTAGGATCAGTAACCTTGTTCATTTAGTAGATGAGTGGTGGATTACTGCCCTGGATCTGCAAGAGCATCTCTATCTGCCCCCATTTCCCCTTCTGATCTGTTAAAAATGATTGAAGGGGTGTGAAGAGAGGTTATTCAGTCTATGGCCCTCCAGAAGGACCCTCAGGCTCTCCTCAAGTGTGGCCTGATCACTGATGACATTCAAAGAACCACCCCACTTTATCCAAATTACCATATAAGCCCTATTTTATCCAATAAGCCAGATTGGGTTAATTCAAAATGGTTTGGATCATGAATCAAACATGCGTATCACAAAATTTATGACAAAAATCCTTATGATTTACAGTATTGACAGGTCAGGTCTCAGCAGAACTGGTGAATTACCCATCCAGCGAATCTATTCATGTTTGGCAGTATTCCATTCTTTTTCTTCTTAATACAGTGTACAGTAAGTCAAAACTTTCATGATGATATATAAGACCTCTAATACCTTCCCTCCAAATCTGTCTTAAGAATCCTAAGATGATGTTTATGGTGTTCAGCAAAAGGCTTAGTCATTACAAATTTCTATACTTTCTTTTCCCCCTCTACTAATTAGGTAGCACCCTCCTTAGGGTATGTTTCTGGTTTATTCTTTAGCTTTCTCCCATTAGTTTTACTTATTAATAAAAGATTTTTGTATTGAACCCTTTATCACAGAATCTGCCTCCACACCGCCTCACTGGTTTTTGCCAAAGTTCTGTGGCAATGCACTCCGCCAGGCACAAAATAATTTTGGAAATCGCTGAGCAGACATCCTGGTCTATGGATCCATTATCGCTACCCACCCTCTGCTATATAGTGAATGATTACCTCCAAACGATGATTGCCAATCTGTCATGCATGTCATGGAGGCTGTTACCACACTACTCACTTTGATCTGCTCAACCTTGGGTGCAATCTGCTCCATTTTGGTTGCAATCTGCATTGCAATATTTAAAATGATCCACCCTAACTAAACATAATACTAAATAGCCACGATTCTTAGAGGGGTTGTTACCCTCCCTGCCTATCCCACACTTTTAGCTGCCCCAGTAATGCCCATAGTTGCCCCTACTGCAGCCTTATGGTTTGTTATAAAGCCTTTGGTATGTTGTTTGAACAGATTATCCCTCACTTAATCCTTAGAAAACCCTTTTTAAAGTCACTGGAACAGCTGAGCCTCTGGAATTATATACTATTAACTGGGAACTTTTCAAACTCCCTCTCGTTGGGCAATATTAACCAAATTAGCTTCAGCCCAGATAGTTCTCAAAAACTATGGAAATGCATAAATACTGGACGTCAGCAAAATGGGATCTATGGTGGGGAATAGACTTAAGGTTCAGTAGAGATTCCAGACTTGCCATAAGATTGAAAACTATCTAGTTGATAAATGGTCAGGTGCAACCTAAAGGTCTGACATCACACACTGATGAGAGTTCTTCTGAGCTTCAAAAAGATAGGTGATAAAGGTCAAGATGAGTTAGAACATAATGTCACAAATGATGTTAGTTATTTTGTGTCATTATCTTCTTTTATGATGAAGGCATTGGTGGGCAAAAGTGAAAGAAGAGGATAGCAATTAGTAGCACATTGGGTAATGGTGTACAAATCAGTTATACGCACTTGCATTTCTGCAGGCCATGGGTATACTAGTGTTGCAAACAACTTGGAACTACCAATTAATGACATAGCATGGTTGAAGTCCATTAATAGCATGATAGGCTATGGCGTAGTGAACAAGTGGGGCGCACAACAGAAGGACATGTGTTATGAGACAATGGATAAGGTACAGAAATATGGGAGCATGCAGCCAAATTGAGAGCAGGATGAGAGGTTGGAACACGGTAAACAACTTGGCGGTATGCAGACTTTAAATGTGGTACTTCAGTGGGTAGGGTGACAAGAAGATTTTGTAATAATGTTATGGGCTTAAGTCTGCTACATCTGCTTAAAGCTGGTAGGATCAGCAGGCTCAAAAAGGTTAATCCCAAGTTGGAAAATAATGAACGTTTATAATATTAAAAACAGACCGTGAAATGTGACCCAAAAGACATCTAGAATTTCATGATAAATTTTTTTGATATTGGGGAGGCTTAAGTTTTGGATGGCAGTAAAATAGGACGCAAGGTGGTGAAATATATCTAAGGTTCAGCATAATTTCCAGCTGCGCCATCATAATGACAAACTATTTATCTGGTAAACACTCAGGCGTAATCTAGAGGTTCAACATTACAAAATGATGGGAGTTCTTCTGAGCTCCATAAAGGTAAGTTTTCAAAGGTCAAATCACATTAAAAGACATATATCATCATTGAAGTAATCAGTTTATGACACTACCTTTTGGGCTTATCTTATATATCTATAAAGGCAATAAATTGTATTGAGGTCAAAGCGATCTCCTAAGACATTGAAGCTGCTAGCATAGAGGCTCCAATGAAGAAATATCTAACTTCATGTTCCTTGACTGTCCTCCAATAGTGACTAGAGGCAGGGTTGACGCTTATTTCGTCTTGATCAGAAGCTGGAACCTGACTGGGTATCACTTGAAATCATGCTATTTGAGTGTCCACCAAGCCTTCATTAGTCATAGTAGTTCAATATGTTTCTCAATACCTTAGATTACACGGGATGTAGAAATATCACTCAAATTCTACTCCCTGATCATCACTTACTTATTGTCACAAATAGCAATACTGACCTTGTGTTAAGCTTAAGGCAAGTTAAATAAAATTACATTCAGGGATATTAGCATAGAGCCTGTTAAGGCTGTTGAGGTTCTTAAAGGTTAATGCTGGAAAATGGGTTGTGGCCTATACTGCTAAGCAAGTGATCTCTAGAACTCAACGTTATGGAATATTACCTAAAATTTTCTAAAAAACTTTAAAGCCACAAAGTATTAGGTAACTGAAAATAAATGAGTTTAACAAAGTGATTTTTGAGGGAAAGTGAAGGATTTTCATTTTAGATGGAATTCTGGTGAGCAATTTATTTATAATTAACTCAAATAATCTAAATTTCATGAAATTCTCTACCTTTCAAGGATAATCTACTGTAGCTCTCAAATAGGGGTTAAAAAATCTCAGATTTAATCATCATTATCAAGTTATATAATTTAATTTATATAAAATTCTAAAGCATGTCTTGTATATAAAAAACCTGGCATGGATTAGCTGTTTTGATAACTTTTGATACAGCCAACTTTACTGATATTTCCAGCTCTGTGATATGACCAACGCAGAAGCTCTACCATAATTCTTATTCTATACCACTTTAGAAGCTTTACTATTCCTCCTTCCAGTTCAATTTTTTTCTTCTGAAATACCTTAAAATTATATATGTTGAAGTTTTGGCCTACTTCAGATAGTTTGATTCTTCTTAGATAATTTGGAGTTACAAATGTCTGTTGTATGGAGACAATAGACCAGACAGTGATAGTGATTAAGATATAAACTTTTTAAGGATAACACTTCAAGGCTGCACCTCCTGTCATTTACTTGTACAACGGTTTACCGCCCTGATCTTCCTGATCACAAGTAATTATTTACCTAATACAACTAAGAAAGTATTAAATACAAAAAGTTTGTATATTAAACCATAAGATTATACTTTTTTGTAAAGTTAGGGAGAAATTATAGAGTTTGATGTTACCCACATCTACACTCATGGCACCCCAACTTGCACCTCCATTTAACCAAAATTTCGCGGTGCAAGGGATCAGAGGCCTATAATACACCTGACATCCTGCTGTGACCCAGCTCAGCCCCATGGTCAGTGTCTCAATGATACAATTACTTCAAGACATAATTTTCTTTCACGCGTCTGAAAATAGCTAAACTCTGCTCTTCTTAAGCAACGTTAGCACATACCAAAACAGTTCATACCATTAATTAATAATCAAGTTGACTGTAATCTCAATCAACATTAGAATTAATTTTAACAAAATGACCAAAGCCCACAAACCCATGCCACTAAGTTGACTATTATTAAGTCCAACTTAACAACAAAGCCCATGAGACTGGGTTATTAAGTTGACTATTATTAGGTCCAACTTAACTATAAAGCCCCCAAGCCCGCGATATCAAGTTGAGTATTATTAAGTGGAACTGCTAGTCCGCAAATCCCAAGTTTCAGATGTACTTAGGTTACATTCAGTCCATAATCACTGATATTTTTGATATGATAAATAATAAGTTAGACATAAGCTATTACTATTTCCCCTATCAATTTACCCAAAAATTAGGTCCAGTCATCTACTCAACACCTTATTATGGTCCACTCTGGTGTAAGTCTTAATCTTTTCACCAACTATAAATGATATTGTTAATTGGATCCCCACTGTCCTGGATTACTTGAAACTTTACCCTGTTTGCCAAAAATGTCTTAATATATGAAAACAGATTACTGTGAGATGCCGTTTGCTTGTAAAGTAGCGGCATCTTTAGCATCATTGGGTGATTGCAAAAGTTGTTAAGTTATATAATGGAATTTCTTTTATGGGAATCACTGGATTTAATAAAGACATTATCCAATGAAATATTTTATTGCTCCATGTTTTTCTGATTGTCCTGGAGCTACTTCACATAGGACCATGTCACTTCTTCAGCTATTATGGGTTTGGTCACCTTTTCTTTTTAATAATTAACCACATGTGCTTCATCATTCAATATATGATATGTTGAGAGTTTGGGGACATGATCCATATAAGAAACACACCTGTTACATTGTTCTGTTGTTTTGATAGGTCAGGTGGAAAACGAGAATAAAGTAAACTTAATGTTTCTTGTCTATTCTGCCTAGTCTTTCCCCACATAGGACATTTGATTGGCATCTGACTAATACAATTACATTGTCCTTTTTAGTTCTGCAAAAATTTAATCCATGGCCTTTTCTACTAAAATTATATCAGGTAAGTCAGATTATTGCATCTACAGTTTTTTTTGCAAATTATTAGATACTTTATTGGCAAAATTTTTAGTAATAGTAATGCCCAATCCAAGAGGGGGGGCGTCCACGCGTTTTTATTTTCATGTGGATCCAGATAAAAGCAAAAATGAAACAACCTCCAAATATGGTGCCTTGGCAGTTAGTATAAGAAGCTATATCATATGTTGAGGGGTTATAGGATCTCTGTTAAGCATAAAACTAAGAGCGTGTGAGAGAGCGGGCATAATGGGAGTGGGGGCATCAGCGGCATATGGAAGAAGGTGGGATTAATTAGATTTTATTCTAAAAGGATGCCTGCAGTATGATTTGCCACAACATGCTAAGTGAGCTGGAACTTGACATGTTTGATGAGTTTCAACGTACAAATAAAGGATTTAAACTCTTGGTGGTTTTGGGGTAGTTGGTATTAAACAACTCCAGATTAGTGGGTCTATTGGCCAATATTTGGTTATTATCAGAAAAATTTTTCTTCATAGTTTTTATTTCCCACCTTATTATAGATTCTATCTAGATATTGGATGTTGTCCCAGAAATTTAAAAGAATTTGGCCATCTGTTCTGCCTTTGTATACCAAATTAAAGGCTGAAATCATATCCTGATGCAAGTCTCTATATAACAAAGTTTCAATTTGGTGTAATTTGAGTATCAAAAATTAGCAATTCTGCCTCAGTGATTATCAGAGATCCTTGATAAGCCTATCAGCAGTTATCTTTATTTCATCTATCTTGAACTAGAGAACTATAAATTTTAGCTTCTTGGTTTGTGATGGGTTAAGGGATGCTAAATTCACTCATAATGACATCCTTTGCCTCGCTGTAAGTCCATTTATCAGCTGATAATCTGGGTAGTTTAAGATTTTGACTTTCTATATCCAGACAATTGATTACATTGATAGACTTCTGACAATCATCATATCCTACCATGGTCATTTAAAAAGTTAAAAAAGATGAAACATAATCCTATTATTTTCATGTCAGCTTTGGAGTTGGTCAGAATTATACTTCTTAGAGAAAATTGTTAATTTTAATTTCCAATTAAGTAGAAAGACTATTTGAAGTTGGATGGCGGTGTATTGGAAAAGTGGTCAGTAGATCAGGCACTTTTCATTATCACATGGTAAAGATGATAATACTATCAATATAAGATGAGGAGCTGTTTATAAACAGTTCAGGTTCTTCTTCATCTGTTTCTTAACATTGGCATGCATTTTACTCCAAATTGGATAAACAATGCGTAATTTTCTCCTACAATTTCTTTTGGTTACATTTCCATGTCTCCAATTTATGAAATTTAAGGTGCATTTCAACTATCTCTTTATTAATTTGGCGTTTTTTGGCGTTTTTTCTCCAATGTATTATACTATAGCATAAATTATCTTTGGTTTTGGCAAATATAAATCATAATTAATAATTATGCCTCCTTAGATTTTACCTCTTTTGCTTATAATTCTGCCTGCATAGCAAATATTGAGGCCAAATCCTTTTTTAGTCCTTTTAATTCAGCCTAGACTCCCACAATGTCCATATGACTCTATATTTTCAGATCACTGATATTAAGTTGCAATACTAATAATATAACCTTTTTCATCGTTGTGTTTCTTTAGAAGATTGTGTATCACTTCATTATTTAATGTGGAGTCGATAGGGTGGAACTACTTTCATAGTGATTAAATTGGCAATATTTACTTTAGAAATTTGGTGATGTAAGTTCATATAATGTCTACTTTCAGTGTTAAACAATGTGTTCCAATAATTCCTATATAATGTAGCTTAATTTTGTGCTTGGTTCAGGGACTAATCCTTGGCTTTGGTTTTTATCTTGTATCATATTTTGTGAAGTTGGTTCAAGACCGCGTCAGATCTTATAAAAGCTGGCTTCAAGCTGAGTTACCATATTGTAAAAACTTATACTATTACCTTGAGCATATGAAACTAGGTTGGCAATTGTTTCCTGCTGTATGGCTTTTATAAGATGCATACTCAAGTTGTTGGCTGTACATAACAGACAACATACTCATTAAGTTGTCCTGCATTGTGCAAGAACTCTTTTAAAATGGAAGGTGACATTGTAAGTTAATTATCGAACTTCTTCCTTCTTTCCTCCTGATTTTTAGGTGTGAAAAAATGCCACAGGCTCTGTCAATAGTGTTTGTGGGCATCAACTAAAACCCTTTTATCAGTTGTTTTTTTAAATCATTAATTCTCCCTTGAGTCTAATCCATTAGTTTTCATAAATTGTGATGATGATTTTTTAGCACTAGTGGTTCCCAACCCAAAAGGGGAGCCGCCACAAATCTTTTTTTGCAAATGAGCCAAACAAAGGGTTTATTAGAAAAATTGCTAATATGGCACCTCAGCTAACAGCCTAGAAAGCCATATAAGAAGTTGAGGATGCTTTGCGGAAACTTTTTTCTGGCTCCCCCTTTAGCTGGAGGACCATGGCAGACAACATTGGGGGTAGAAAAATCAGTGATATGAGGCATAAGGAGGTATAATTGGGGGTTTTCTTCGTTGATGAAGCCAGAAGAGTCCATTGCCTCAACGTATTGAGCAAGTTGTTGCTCAGCAAAAGTGATGAGAGCAGGCACAAAAATGAATGACTTGATGCGCTGGCAGGTTTCAGGATAATTGAGGTCAAAAAGAGAAGTTTTTTCTGTGTGAAAGCACGGCTTGCACCAAAAGAAAGCTCCTCAATTTTATACTTTTCATCTTCCTCAAAATCATGGGGAAAATTGAGGATAGGAATACCCTCAACAAGGTGCTCCATCGCCCCATGAAGTTTCTGGCAAAGTAGGTTGTTGTCAGGGGCAGCTGCAGCCTCAACTGCCATTTTATTGATAGATTTACAAATAGGAAAACTGGTTTGAGGGCAAAAACAGCGGGGACGCAAATTGGGAGAGTCAACAAAAAACTCCTCCAAAGCAAGGTCCAGTTTTATGTGGTACAGCCATTCATCCTCATCAATCCATTTGAGAGCCTCAAATGGATTGGATAGCCAGCACTTGACCAGCCAATGGAATTGAGGCAGTGGCAGGAGCTGATTGGCCACATGCTGTTGACCATGGTAGCTCAGTTGAAACTGGTTCAGCCATTAACTCAAGATTCCATAATCTGATCGAATTTTGATTCATTTTTAAAATTTTTGTTTTAATTGGCTGTCATTTTTGGAGCAGCGCCAAATTGCCCTGAGGTGGGGGTCAGAGGATTGAGCCACATTCAAAAATTGAGATAGAATGGCTGCAGGCCTGACGCCTGACGAATGAGTGGTTAAAGAAGAGGAAGCAGAAACTGTGGGCATTTGCACTTCAAGTGGTCAATCTCAAAGCACAAGGGGAAAATGGCGCAGCCATATTTAATGTGCGCCCAGAATGGGTGATCAGGAGTGGATCTGATCATGGTGCAGGGGGAATTGTGAGATGGGTAATGCAATAAAATGGGCAGATAATCGCAAAGGCGTGAGGCCCAGACAGACGATCTGCCCCATTTGGAACCATGAACTGCAAAACAGGGTCTGCGCCATAAATAGCTAAACCCTCCGTGAGCTCATGGTGGAGGCGTTTGGGGGAGAGATGGGAGGGCAACCCAGCAAACTGGACCACCAAAGTGGCCTCATCTGGGAGCCAGGTTCAACTAGTGTGAATGAGAATTTTTTATAAATGATTGGCAGCTTAGATGCTGCTGAAGCATCAGCTTTTGAATGAAAAAAAATCAAAGTACCCCTTTAAAGGGTGGAAGTTAATAAAGACAGCATGTTAAAATAAACTACCATGGCCATCTCAATGATGGCCGTGCTCATGTATGTGAAGAGATTCCCATATTTTACCCAGAGGCTGAAATATAAATTGCTCTATGGGAGCACCAAAGGGCTCTGGAGCACCGCCTGGGAGCTTGCAAGGTGGTGGTCCAAGTCCTGAGGGGGGACATAACGCCTAGTAGCGTTGGGAGGGCTAGCAGAGCCAGCCCAGGCGCGCTTCAGTGGCGGCCAAAAGATGCCAGATGGCGGTGCACCACCACCCCAAGACAGGGAAGCAGGCGTTGATTGCATTAACATTAATAAGTTTTAGCTTGATTGAGCAGTCATTTTTGTATTTTTTTGAAAAAAATCTAAATTTGGCTTCAATTTAGTTATCAAAGCAAAAGAAAGATATTGTGATGGTGATTTCCTTTACTCTAGAGTACTTCATGTTCATCTTATCTGGGACCTTACACTCCCCTAACTCCAGTTGGCAAATACCTCCTCTGCTAAAGGACTCTTCCCTTATTTTGTTGACTACTTGTTTTGTGATAAATCGGCTCAGATGCCCCTGTAGTATGCACCACTTGAGGTAAAGTGGTTGCTGCACAGGTTTGTAAGTGGTTTGTTGATATCAAATGCTTCGCTGTATGAAAAGATGAAGCTGATTTTATCTAAAAGTGGTTCAGCAATAGATGTGTAATTGGAATAAAACACTTTAATCATTCATTGCTCAATATCTTAAACATTGAAAAGTAATATCACAAAAAAGATAGAAAACTACCATATAAAAATATAAAATTAAGGTATTGTATTCAGGTGAAATTGAGGTATCTATATGTTACAAGTGACAATAAAATGCACACCTATATGATTATTGCATTTGTATCATATACCATAATTAAAACATTTGCTTTTCAATGTTACTCTATGGTTTACCCAGAGCTAGTAGTAGTTAAAACATACTTCAAGTGTAAAGCAATATCTTCCCAATAGGTTTAGTAACAATATCACTAACTATAATTAATAAAAAAGTGGTTTTACTTTTCATCTTTGACTTATAGCTCTATTATTTTATTAGGTCAAAAATTCCTTAACAATGTCTTAAAGTTTTAACAGCACCCACAAAATTGGTCTCATTAAAAGCTATTGTAAATATGCCTTAATACTTTTTGGAAGTTCAAAGTCATCAAAAATAGCTATTTAAATAACTTGGGCTGATTTCTCAATTAAATGAAATGTTAAATTTTGGAGAATATTGGAAAAGCAAATCTTGTTAAATTTCAAAAAGGGGAATTCATATAGTAATGAAACTTGATCTTCTAAATGGGAGAGATATGGATTATTGTAATTATTTATAAGCTTTACTCTCTCATTATTTTGTACTTCGATGGTAAACTCATAACTACTGTTTTCTAAGGCTATAGCAGGAGCAATTAATAGAATTTTCTATAAACCTAAGAGGTAATGACAAATAACTTAACAATCCTAATGAGTTAGGCTCTTGCAGTTCCATATTCATCTCTGTGTATCACTTCATAAGCCATTTTAATTTCTGAATTAGTCAAAAAGAATTAACATTGGCTGGAGATATAATTTCAATGATGGCTAACTTTATGATTTATGAACCATTATTCTTCAAAAGAACTGATGACCTGAATTAGGGTCTATAGCTAGTAAATAGTGAGATGAAAATTATAACAAGCGAGCTAAAATCTCATGATGTCCAGAATTAGTGTTTTCATAACTTGCTTTAGAAATTTTTCAGTTAAAGTTTATTTTATACTGGTAAACCAACAATATTAGTTTAATTGGAAAAACGAGCAACGTAAAATTAAAGTAGATTTATGTCTTTTATTTATTGAATAGAATTGGTCATATTAACTTTAACTGAAGCAGCCAATTTGAAACAGGTAGAGGTATTAGACACAGAACAAAAACTTGTGGTATATGTGATTTGTCATCATATAGAGCCTCTTGTTCTAAAAATCTATTTGTATGCTTTCTCATTATGAGAGCATTGAAATCAATTCTTCATAGTATGAATAGTTTTATTTCAATAGACACAAAGCTTCTTGTGAGTAGGTGACTCAGTAGGCGCCACCGCTAATATGTGAGGTTGAGTCTTAGGAGTAAAGCAAGGAAGTCTGAGAGATTTTGAAAAAATTAGAGGGAACTTCTATAAGATCTTCCTTAATGTGTATCAAGAAGGTGAGATTGTGTTTCACAGCCTTGAGATATAGCTGAATAAAAAGCATGGAGTTGTAAGCAGATAATGAAGTGGTTATGCGTCATCCAAGGCAAGAAATTTCCTGTAACTAGAGTCTGAGCGACTAGAAAAATAGTGGGTAAACTCAAGGATGGATTCTCCTTGGTTTAGACTTATCCTATAGTTCCCCATTTTTGGTTAGCTAAAATTAATTTATTCAAAATTACTTAACTAAAGATGACTTGAAATTGGCCCAAGTGTGTCAATTCATTAGAGGTGATACCATTATGTTTGGTGTGATACATCTAGTGCAAATGTAAAGGTGCCTAAGAATCTAATGAGAAGTAGCTTCATCAAAATCACTATTGTAAACACAACAACAAGAAGAAAAAAATTCTATGATCAGTAATATTCCACCTCAAAAAAGTGTATGCTGGCTATTAGATGGAGGGAGCTGGGTGAAAACATGGATTAATGCAGGTGGTACACAAACAGCCTGAGAGTATTTGGTCTTACCTGGATAATCAAACAATTGAATGGCATCAAATTGGTGGCGCAACTCATTTAAAACACCAATAATGAAGTTAATTTTCTCATAGGTGCGTTAAGGGCAGTTTTTTAGATAAGAGTTAAATTTAGTTGGTGACCCTCATCTCTCAAGTTAGAATTCAACTTCTTAAGTTTTAGTTGGTGTTTCTTGATATTCATGATTGCTGCTTCAACCCTTTAACAGAGAGTGGTAAAGATGACAAAGACCCAGTTTTGCCATGATGGATTTGTAAAAAACTTAAGCATTAAAAGGAACTCCATCTCAGATGAGTTCACTTTCTCTAGCAAAGTGATTTTTTAAGCATTGAGCTCTTGACCTTGGAACAGTAATTATCTGTAGCAATCCTTAGTGATCCCAGAAAAAACTAAGTCATAGTACCCAGGTTTTGAAGACTTACTAGGCGTCCCAATTCACCAGGGATTAAGGGGGCCAGGTTCATCAGGTCTTCCCAAAGAACCAAAGGGTTGTGAGTTTTCCAATATATCCCATTTAGTTGATCAATTTTGACAGGTTAATTGATCTTTTATAAATTTCCTTATGATATTTATTGGAATTTCGTGAGAAATTACAATAAGCAGGTGCTACAAAGGCTATTTTATATTAGTTTTGTGGCTCTAGCAAAGATCAACATGATTTCAACGAAGCTATTAGTTTTGTTGCTATAGTTGATTCCAATTGGAAATGCAGAATCCTGTATGAAAAGAGACCAAAATTAGGCTACGTGAGACAAAAATCGTGGTACTTTATTAATTAGAAATGAGGGATAAATATAGGGGTAGATTTAGTAATTATGCGTGAGGATTTTTGAGATGCACCTGAGTGAAGATCTTTCCTATTAGATGACCAATACTGCTGATCATTAATACCATACTTGTGATGGCCAGATTTAATAAGATTCTTAATTTTTATGAGACCAATTTTCTTATATGATTTTCTGCCTCATCAGATAGCTTAGCATCATCCTTCAAAGAAGGTTGATAACTCCAAAAGGTTGATCATCAGTCTAACCTAGAATCAAATATCTCTGATGTAGATTTTACAATCTCATTAGACCAAGATATCAAATCTCATATTAAGTAATTTTGGTCATTGTAGTTGAATCCCCAACAATATCTAACTGAGATTTTGTCTCAGCTGCTCTGGACTCAATTTGGGTCTGGGCTGATATTTTAATTGATTAATATGCGTAGTAATTTTGGGTGTGATTAAACCTGACTTAATATGGTTCAAAGTTAGACTATTGTATCTGAATATAATTTAAAGGTTGGCAGTTCTCAATTATAGCACTTTTTTCTCCCCAATAAATGTGTAATCTTAACTAGAAATCTACAAGATGGGTTACATCTCCAAGATGCTGAGGTGTAAATTAAGTTCTTGATGATGGAAGCCTGATACCTTTAACAAATGGTATGAAGCTGGATTAGTAAAGTGTCAAAGATAGTGGTTAGCACATTCCATTTTGTCAAATTGGAATTTAGGCGCCAGATTTTGACTGGTGAAATATTTTCACAGATAAAAAGAATAAAATTTTTGAAGATAATAACTATAAAATCACAAAGTAGAGCCTAGTTATTGCAACAAGGTTTTTACTATAATAAAATTAAGAAAAGCACACTGTAGTCTCACATTGCATAGTGTGGCTGTGGGCTCAAATATAAAATTTTCAACTTTTTAGTAGGCTTGCACTACTATAAAAAACCAGATCTCTTTCCAGTGACTACCCTTCATTATGTGCTTTTTAAACCAAGCATCCTATTGGTGACATCTATCTGTAACTTATCTTTACTCAAGAATAAAAATTCATTTGCATAGATGTTATGTAAATCCAATAAGACTAAAGATTTAGACTTGAGGATTTTCCATAGTAATGATAATCAAATAGGACTAATATGCTGAAAAAACCCAAGGATAATATGAAATCTAGTAATGACTTTTTCATGCTGACGCAGGGCTGTTGGGATTTTTGCCCATATTACCAGCCTGCTAGATTACCAGGAATCGCTAGGGGAAAATTCCCTAAGGCGAAGTGAATTGGAAATTGGTTGGCCCAAGTTTTGGAGTAGCTACGTTTTGGGGATTTTAGGATATCTGCCTAGTCATATCTGTCAGGGATTGATCCAGATGAATACTTAAGATCTCATTGAGCGGAGCAGCTGACGAAATAGGGGCATCTGATAGTGATTAACTATCAGGTGTACTGATTGGGATCAGTCAGGTTTTATCACTGACTGATTGGGAATGAATAGCAAAGTTGTGAGGCGAGTGATGCCACCTGCAACTAGCAAATCAACTGGTTTGTGCATGACCTGCCTTAATGGGTAATATATCCCATTATCTAAGCAGGTCGCTAGCCAAATATGATTGGTTCACTTGGATTGAGAGGAAAATGTTGGGGACACGGTTTCCAACTCTTTCCCCTTAGGTCTTGAGGATGTCCAATGATGGAATCCTAGCCAGGATGAGGAAGACCATTGCTGCCAAGACGAGGATGGGTGATTCAATGGCAAAAGCTGCCATTTCATTAAAGAGGTGTCAACCGAGGGTTAGATGACTGAATCCCCATTATAAATACCCTAGGATTTAATATAATAAAAAACAGATAATTAGATCATATTAAAGATATAGTTCTAAGTTATTTCATCCAGTATAGTTTAAGAAGTAAACTATCATCAGCTTTCAATTGTGCTATTATTTTTGAGGATTACTGCTATGTGCAATAATTGGAAGACTCTTAGAGAAAAAAATAAAGTTCTGAGAGGGGATCTAGAGAAGAAGGAGACACAATCAGGGATTTCTGCCAACTGTGTGTTGGACTAAAAAGACTGTCACTAGGAAATCTCAGTGAAGATCAGGTTGGACAGAATGAGGGAACCAATCCCTACAATTATGACATCACAAGTATTTAATTGGGAATACTGGCTAAGCGTTGGGCCAAGATATAAGAATTCATACTCAACTACGGATAATAGTCATCATACTATTATCAAACAATAATTTATAATACTATACAATGCAACGAAGTGCACAAGGAAACCAAACCTGTGCAGTAAAAAGGTTACTAGGGTTGTTGCTAATAATAACCCAACTAAGTTATTTTTACAAGTTGGTGCTCACTACAGGGGTAATTGAGTTGAAGAATTTATAAGAATGTCATACAAAGATGAGTTATGCAAAATGTGGACCAAGTTAGCCACTGTGAACCAGAATGCCCTAAACTCAGCAGAACATCAGGAAATCACAGCCTTTGAATAATGAGTCTCCAAGGTGGAGGAAGGGATAGATAACGTTGCAATCTTCAGGAACGAGTTACTTGGGAAAGTAACTTCGTTGAAGAAGAAAGAAGGGGACCTCATTCAAGAGGACTTATACCTGAAAATGGAGTGAAAAGTAGATCGCGTTCATTTGAGAAACTTCAGCGTGGATATAGAGTGATTAATAAAACAGGTGGAGGAACTTAAAGCTCACAAATATGCTTTTGAGCGCAATATGGCAAGTGATGCTGAAGAAAGAAGTCCTCGCATGATACTTGGAATAAAATACCCAAGGAACATGCCACCCGCTTTTGCTGCCATTTTAGAGATGATGTCCAAAGTCACTCTTCAAGTTAGCCAAGTGGATGAACTGAGAGGATCAATCAGAGATAACTCAGAGGAATTTAAGGCAACGCCAAATTTGCCAACGTTCCATTAGGATAACACCCCAGCATTTTTCTGACTGTTTGTCATGACCATGTATGGCTATGGGGATCGTCAAAAGGCGTTGACGGTCATGAATTGCCTAGACATTGACTGCCATAACTTAGTGTTACCTCATCTGGAGGGTGACAGCTGGTCGTATGCTGAGGCAAAGGTGGCTATCATGAAAGAGTTAGGGAGTCTGATGCGCATGTCAAAGCACAAATAGGAATTTATGGGAATCCAGTTTCATAAAGATGAATCTCTAGCTAGCTTCAAGGATCAGTTTTACCAGGAGTTGCAGATCCTAGTTGGAGAGAAAGTATTGTATGACTTTGATGCCAGAATCACCTTGTAAGCGGCCCTCCAGCCCTATCGCAATTTGCATCGCATAATGTCTTCCATGTTCATGACAGAAATAAACCCTCGCAAATGGTAGATAATTTGAAGATTTTGGGAGCAACATTTGATGCCCCAAATAGAAGCTTCAAATTTAATCTGGTATGCAATCTGAATCCCATGAAGGAAAACAAAGGAGCTAAAGAGACTACCAATTGAACCGTGCTGGGGAATAAGCCCAAAGAAACAGACAGTTGAATAAGAAGGAAAAGGTCTGCTACAAATGTGGCAGGTAAGGACATTTCACCATGCACTGTAAGAAGCCAAAGGATCAGATCAATGTGGTCCAGGCGAAAGAGTCAGAAGCCACCAAAGAATCAGGAAAAGGGCCCATGGCCTAGATGGGGAACAGTCTAAAGCTGTGGAGAAGCCTGTTCCTCCTGACATTATGACCAAAGAAATTGATATCAGTGATCTGTTCATAGATAACAGGCAGGATCAGCTGTATCAAGTGGTCAACTTGAATGTAAATGCCATGACGAGAGCCAGGGCAAAGAGAATCAACCCCAAGATAATCAAGGAAGTTGCCCGGCCATACGCCTGACAACTGGCGGACAATATTTGAACTTCCAAGAATCCTGAAGAATTATATGAAGTCCGTTTAGATGAGTCCAATTTGTCAATCTCTCTCAGCACAATAAAAAATTGTTTCCTGATTTAACAGCACAAATTATTCACACCCTAGACTTGGCTAATAATGCCACTATTCACTCAATAAACATTATATTGCAATACTCTGAGTGTATGTATATAGACATACAATTGAATTGAGTGTGGGTGTGGGCGATTATCGACAGTGGAGCACCTATTAATATTGTCTCAACTAAGATAGTAAAGAAGATGAAGATCTTGCCAGACTTGGAACATAAGAAAGAATGTGGGACAGCTGGGCCAAACACCAACATATTCTGTAAAGCATATAGCGCGCTGCCCCTATGATTTGGGTCATTGGTGGTATCTGCGCCAGCAATAGTTTTGGTGAACCAAAACTATGACATTCTGATTGGAATGGACTTTCTACACAAGTTTAAAGTTAAATGTAACTTCAAGGATAATATGTTGACCATATTGGGTCAGACATTATCATTGGTATATCAGAAAGATGGTGAAGCTCCACTTAATTGGAGAAACAACTTCATCAATCTAATATACAATGACAGCATTGTCCCCATTTGGTACCAATTAGTTGGTAGGAAGTGACGCAAAATGCCGGCAGAAATACTAGAGAACTGGGGTTTTCCACGGAGGATCAAGAATGAGAGGACCATACCACCAGGATCGCAGATGATAGTTGACATGGGGTTGACGTTGGAGATACATGAGCTGTTGTATGGGAGGTTGGAAGCCCCTGGAAGAAGTCCATAATGGAGCCTTGGGTGGCTCCTGGGATACTAATGTCGGGCCATGGAGATATTTGAGTTCTCCTAGTGAATTTAAGTGAAAAACCAATTAAGATAAAGAGTAATCAGATCATCACATTTGTTCATCTGATCCCAACGGCTGAATTGAGAAGATAACACAATTTTGGGACTCTTGACGAGATGGGATTACTGGCTGGGGTAACTGAAAGCATCAACCTATTGGTTGATCAAGAGCAGCTCGCTGATCTTTCAGAAGGCCAGCAAGAGGAGGTGCTCAAACTATTCAAAAAGTATAGGTAGTGTTTGCTCATGACGACCACAATTTGGGATGTGCCAGAAATGCAATCCACAAGGTCGACACTGGGGAAAATTTGCTGATCAGGATGAGACCAATATGACAATCAAAAGCTGCTGAAGTGGTAGTGGAGGATGAAATGTGCAAACTAATGAAGCATGGGCTTCTAGTTCCATCATCAAGTCCCTGGGCAAGTCTGATTCTGATCGTGAAGAAAAAGGATGGCTCCAACCGGGTGGTGATTGACTACTGAAAGCTGAATAAAATTACAAAGAAGGATTCATACCCTACTGAGGATCAATGATGCATTAGATCGATTGGGAGAAGCGAAGTATTTCTTCACGATGGATATGATCTTGGGATATTGGCAAATTGACTTGCCAAAGGAAGATCAGGAAAATGCACAATTATTACCGTGCAGGGGCTATACCAACCAATGAGGATGCCCCAGGGTCTATGTAATGCGCCTGCAACGTTTCAGAGGGCCATGGACACGATATTGAGAGACTTGAAGTTGTCATGCATGCTGGTATACCTGGATTATATAAACGTGTTCAATAGGGCGTTTACTCATCACCTACATCACTTGGAAGAAGTAATCAAGCGACTGTCCACAGCTAACCTGAAGATTAAGCTGAGGAAGTGCCACTTCTTTAAGAAAGAGTTGGAATATTTGGGATTTGTAATTAACTCCAGTGGATTGCAGCCACAAACCCAGAAGATAGAAGCCATAGAATGGATGTCTGTACTGAAGAGTGTCTGAGACATCCAGGTGTTCCTTGGGATGGTCAGATACTAAAGATTTATTTGGGACTTCGCCTGAATAGCTGAGCCTTTATTTTATTTTATTAAAGGATCCAAAAAAAGGATTTATATGGAATGAAGAGGCTGAGGACTCCTTTGATTAGCTATGCCAGTATTTAATAGATTTGCCAATTCTGAAATATTCGAATTTTGATTGGGAGTTTATTATCTAAATTGATGCTTTGTTAATGGCAATCAGCGCCATGTCAAGCCAAGTAGACAAACTTGGGGATGAACATCCAGTGGCATATGTGAACTGGACACTCTCAGCCGCTGAGAGGAACTACACTGTGACTGAGCGTGAATGCCTTGCAGTCATTTATACATGTAAGAAGTTTCAGGTGTAAACCCATGGAACGCACTTTAAAGTGGTGACAGACCACTCTTTGCTGCGTTGGCTTCACAATTTGAGAGAGCCAGAAGGACGACTGGCCCAATTGGCACTTAAGCTCCAAGCTTATGATTATGAGATTGTCCAATGAGCAGGGGCTTCTCACCAGAACGCGGATGGCTTATTGTGGTTACCAATGGTCCAGATGGTATACCCACAGGCGGATGAGCTATTCCAGAGAATGGTTGATGGAAAAATTGGGGACAAGCCCCAAGAAATCTAAGGTGCACTTTGGAAAGCAATGGAAAACACTGAGACAATGGATGGAAAAGTATTTAAGATGATCAACGGGAAGCAGTTATTCCTGAAGCCATCAGAAAGAGCAGATATAGTGCAAGCAGCTCATAAGGTTGCCAGGCAGGGAGGCCTGAGGAAAACAACTGACCATATTTGTCAGTACTATTACTGGGAATCCATCAACTACGATGTCACAGATTATCTAGCTTGTTGCGTGGAGTGCCAGCTGCACAAACCACATAAGAATACAACTAGATAATGACTGGTCCTCCCTGGATTTGCCTGGCATATGGTATTTATTGATATGATGGGACCGCTGACAATGAGCACAAGGGGAGTCAATTACATTATAGTTGCCATCAACCATCTGATGAGGTGGGTCAAGATGAAGGCCCTAATAAAAGTAGTCGCTACCAGCACCGCGAGGTTCATCCTGGATCAAGTAGTATATTGACATGGATGTCCACAGGTCCTGATTAGCAATAATAAGACCAACTTCACGTCTCATGTGATCCCAAGATTAAATGAGATAATGGGGATTGGATGAGTCATGTCAGTACTTACCAGCTGGAGATTAATGGACTGGTAGAATGGATGAATGGAACGTTGACCGCGACGCTGAGGAAGCTGGTTGTAGGAAGAACTTCCGCGTGGGAAACGTACCTGAGTTTGATGACGTTCGCCTACAATATTAGTCATCATACGGCGATGGGAAAGATGCCATTTGAGCTATTGTATGGAAGAAAGGCCGCATTGCCATCAAGTTATATATTTGGTGGTGGAACCAACGTTGGGGATGAGTACCAAACAGTACTTGAACTGACTGATAAATATCCTGATCAATATGCAATCACATTCATTTGAAACAACTTTGAAGAAAAGGATATGAGCAAAATTGACGGATGATAAGAACTGACTGGCCTTAGCAGAATATCTAATAGGGGAAAGAGCAGCCTATTGCAATACACATGGTTTTGGAAGAAGAAACAAACTATATGCATCGTGGTCAGGTCCGTTTGAAGTTATTGCCAAGATGGCAACTGATGCCTACTCCATCAAGGATCTCTTGGATGGAAGAATTGCGAATTGAGTCCATGCTAAGAATCTAAATCAATGGATTGATGAAAAAATAAAAGAGTTCCCAAAGGACTGATGAACCATTAATTTGTTCATGTCCTGATGATTAGGCCAAGTCCAAAAAAGGACCTCTGAACCAATCTAGATGGTTAAGTTCAAAAATAGGACCTCTGAATCATAGAAAACTGGCAGGTTTAAGTATCCAGGACCCAGCTTGGGGGGAAAAATTAAAAAGATGGATCGCTGTATTGAAACAAAGTCAAGTCCCATGGAAAAAAGAAGAACAAAAATAAAAATTGATAAAAGATATTGAAAAAAGATTACAAACCACAAAGTAAAAAACTGATATAATTTTATAATTTTTATTTTTATTAATTGTCCTCAATATGGGGATGCTTCCGCCTATGTTGCCTCTTGGGGGAGGGAGGATGGATCGTGATAAGAATAAACAGCCTATTGAAATTGATGTGAATCAGACACTAGCAAGGCTAGACCTACACAAAACCAAGTTCTTTGAGTGGACGCAGAGCCCTGCGAGAAAGTGACTAGGGGAAGGGAAATTGAGATTTCAGATGAAGCTAATTGCAAAACCCCGGAGCAGGGAGGAAAGCAACAGTATAAGAAGAGGCAATCAGCGAATAACCCTGAGTAATCCTGATACAGTAACAGAGCTGGAAGATTAGTTCTGAGCGCCTGACGACAGGCTTCATCAAGAAAACTGGACATTTGGGACAGCAACAAACAAGGGATGCTTTATGGGGGTTGCCAAATCATGCCCCCTATCAATGCCATCAGTGGAAGATATTGATGGGAAGTGCCAGAGAAGAGATAGTCATTCAGGGAACAAATGGCATCCTGCAAGTGACAACTATGGTCTTCTCAGAAGCTGAAGCTGAATGAATGGTGAAACCTGGGTGAGGCTGGAAGCTTCGTGGACCAACTTCAAAGACATGCCAGCAAATTGAAGAGCATAAGTGGTGGTATCCTGATCCAGGATGTTATCAAGATCAGAGGGATTCAGCGCTAGGGACAAAGCCTCAGTGACTTGGGCCTGGAGTTCAGCATAGGGGAGCTCAAAATAAATATTGTTACTAATGGTGAGCTCAGTAGCCAGAACAGCGGGTTTGTAATATTATCCGAGTCAGAAGAGGAACTCAGGAAGCAGGTCCAACCCAGCAAGAAATGAGCGATCAAGAGCAAATGGCATAATCTCTGGAGCATCTATGACAATGGTCAGTGCATCAACAAAAGGGGCCAAATCCAGGAGATTTGAAATCAAACTCTGGAATTGATGGCAGAGGAAGAATTGGATGAAGGCTGTTCAAAACATAAGCAATCCTGGTTTTGGAGGGATTAGTTACCATTTCTGGTAATTCAACAGAAGGACTAGCATCTGGAGCCAGAATAGGCGTATGAGTCCTGGAAGGACCATAAAAGTGGTTCCGCCTTGTATCCTGAATCATCTGCTGGAAGAGCTGAAGGTCTTGATCAAACAAAATATTCAAAAGCTGCTGGTATAATGACTCAGAATTTGACATATGAGCTGGATGAGAGAGGGATGTCAGACTTATATGGAAGTTGATATTATGCACTCTACAATCCATTAAGCTCCAATTTTGGAGAAATATATCTCAAAATTAATGAGATTGGCTCTCCAAGTGAAGAATTAGGAATTACTTAAGCCAAGAGGTTATGAGAGAAATAACCAGGGCGAATAAAATAAGTATTCTTTATTGAGCCACAAAACAACCATCACCAGCATGAGTATCCTGTCTAGGATAAGGAAGAAATCAGGAAATCAAGGACGCCAGACCAAGAATACTGAATATGAAAGCGGGTCATATGCCATGATGGGGGGAAAACTGGATCCTGGGACTAATATCATCATGAGCAAATCAATCAGCCCAGCACAACAGTAGATCATGAGGACCGTGCTTTGAGAAGGTAGTAGTGAGGAGGAAGAGGAAGAGCGCCGTATGCCAAAGGTCATCCTGAGCAGCGTTGAGTATTGACAAGTGTACTCCACTTGAACCAATGAAGTATTGGACCAAGTGTCTGAAGTGGTGTTCTTATGCCCTGGTACTTTTCTCGCTGGAAATCTAGGCAAGAGGGGGATGTGTTGGGATTTTTGCCCATATTCCCAGCCTGCTAGATTACCAGGAATCGCTAGGGGAAAATCCCTAAGGCGAAGTGAATTAGAAATTAGTTCGCCCAAGTTTTGGAGTAACTACATTTGGAAATTTTGGGATATTCGCCTGGTCATATCCATCAGGGATCAATCTGGACGAATACTTAAGATCTCATCGGGCGGAGTTGCTGATGAAATAGGGGCATCTGATATTGATTAACTATCAGGTGTACCAATTGATTGGTTGGGTTTCATCACTGACTGATTGGGAATGAATAGCAAAGTTGTGAGGCGAGTGATGCCACCCGCAACTAGCAAATCAACTGGTTTGTGCATGACCTGCCTTAATGGGTGATATATCCCATTATCTAAGCAGGTCGCTAGCCAAATATGGTTTAGTCACTTGGATTGAGAGGAAAATGTTGGGGACACGGTTTCCAACTCTTTCCCCTTAGGTCTCGAGGATGTCCAATGATGGAATCCTAGCCAGGATGGGGAAGACCATTGCTGCCAAGACGAGGATGGGTGATTCAATGGCAAAAGCTGCCATTTCATTAAAGAGGTGTCAACCAAGGGTTAGATGACCAAATCCCCACTATAAATTACCTAGGATTCACTATAATAAAAGCAGATAATTAGATCATATTACAGATATAGTTCTATTTATATCATCCAGTATAGTTTAAGAAGTAAACTATCATCAGCTTTCAATTGTGCTATTATTCTCGAGGATATTATTGTTATGTGCAATAATTGGAAGACTCTTGAGAAAAAAATAAAGTTCTGAGAGGGGATCTAGAGTAGAAGGAGAGACACAATCAGGGATTGCTTTCAACTGTGTGTTGGACCAAAGAGACTGTCACCAGGGAATCTCAGTGAAAATCAGGCTGGACAGAATGAGGGAACCAATCCCTACAATTATGACATCACAAGTATTTAATTGGGAATACTGGCCAAGCTTTGGGACAAGATATAAGAATTCATACTCAATTACAGATAATAGTCGTCATACTATCATCAAACAATAATCTATTATACTATACAACGTGATGAAGTGCACAATGAAACCAAACCAGTGCATTAAAAGGGTCTAGGGTTTTTGTCAACAATAACCAAACTAAATAAATTTTTACAAGGGCAAAGAAAATAATATAATGAAAGTAATCTAAAGTACTAGGTCACAAGGAAAAAGTAATTTGACATAAATTAGTGATTGGATATTTATGACAATGGGGTGACAATGATTTAGTTTTACTTTACATAATACCTTTAATTGGCGATATTTGATGATATTAAAATATTGTAACATTCTAATTGCTAATTTAGCACAAATTTTTTTTCAAGTTAGTACTGTAAAGTAATATTTGACATAGTGTTCCATTGATCAAAAGCTCAGTATATTTATTAGTAAAAAATAATCCAAGTAAATAAGTAATTTAGCTCACATGGCTGTTCAGGCCATATTGCATGACCACTTCAACTTGATAAATATTAAGGGTAGCAGAGAAACATAAATCCATCATCTGAGTCAACAATGATAAAGCTCAATTTCTGTAAGCTCGACCTCCTGGGAAAAGTCCCTAAATTTAAATAAATGAATAGAATTCAAGAAGTATGGAAGATTTAGCTTATAATTGTCAGTGGATAGAGAAGAAAGTTTCACTTCTGTAGAGGATGGTTATGAACAATATATGATGTATCAGATAGGTCCCCTAATTTAGAATAACAACACACTAACTGATGCATGTAGCTTTACCAGAGGAATGGGTTGAGGAAGAGCTTTTTTTTCCATATGGTTGATGTTCACAGGGGTATTGTGGATGCCTTGTTGGGAGCATAAGAGTTTTGTTGGGATGGGAGGAAAGAGTTAACCATCTCAGGAAGGAAGCAGGGGTCCCGAAGCACTAAGACAAGAATTCCAAAAATTAGGAGTTATTAGAAAAAAGCATCCTTAAACCTAGGGTATTATTAGAATTAACTAGTGACTAGTTTGACAATGAAAAATATTTATGAACTGTAATTATCCTATTTTATTAGAAGTTACATATTTTTATAGGTCGTGAAGGGGCTGGTCATTGGGTAGGATATATTGAGACCTCTTAGACAAGATCTTCACCCTATCTTTTTTTGTTCATCTAAGGGGGTCAAATTTGATTTAATTTAAGTTAAAACAATCAAAGCTACTCAATGCCTTAATATTTTTATGTCAATGTGTTTAACGCCTGATGCCTCCATGTGGGGTGGTGGTGCGCCGCCTCCTGGCATCTTTTGGCTGGTGCCAAAAAGCCCAGGCTTAATCCACTAGCCACCTGAATCCAACAGGTCACTTTGTCCCCCCCAAGACCTAGCACAGCATCTTGCGTGCTCCCAAGTGGTACTTTATGCCCCCTGGTGCTCCCATGAAGCAACCATCACTTTGGCCTTCAGGTTAAATGTGGAAATCTTTCCTCTATGCAAGTGCAGCCATCACCAAGATAGCTCAACAGGTTTACAAACATGACAGTTCAAATAAATCCTTCACTAATAAGGAATACTTTGATCTAGACTTCTCAATAAAATCCTAAACTATGACCGTTACAAAGATGTCATTAGTATTTAAAACCCACACATTCCAAACTCTGCACTCAGCTACTAGTGGACGCCACTCTAGTGGTGAAGTTCGCCAATTTGCCTAACCATCTATCCCCATGACAAGCTCCTCTCTGAGCTCCTGGATGGATTGGCCATCTATGTCGCTCACCCCATCCTGAATTTTGTGGTCCCTGATGGGGCCAGTTCCTCAAAGGTCCTTGGGCCTTTATGAAAATCCGCCTAATTTATTAAGCACCCACTAGCCATCCCCCTTTACACCATGATCCGCCAGGCTCCAACCAACTATTCTGGGCCTTTGTCAAAAGAGGCCATTCAGTCTTCCCTTTGTGATGCAGGATGGACCACTCGAAGCGTTAGTGCTCTTCCCTAACCACTTCAGAGGCCTAAACCCTTTTCCTTCCAGCATTAGCCCCACCACTGTTCCAACAGAAGATTTTGAGAGTGGATTGTATCCCATTACCTCCCTCAATCGCTGCAACTACAGCTAGCTCTGTGACAGCCAATCAGGTCAGTTCTTCTCAGACTATACAGGAGCCAATAAATTCCCCTGCTCACATCAAATTGCCTTGGACCACGGTTCAAGGGATATCACTCAAACCTCCAGCTAAAAAAACTTTTTAATGACCTGTGTTTGTCCATCTTAGCCCTTTTGATTATCTTAAATGGGTTACTAAGGGCACTGATGAACCTTACCCTTTGAGCCTGAGATTAAATTTGGCCAGAGTTCTTCCAGCCACTAATATCTTCTCCTCCTTGCCATTTACATCCTCACCTTGGCTTCCTGGCATATCAGACCCACTACTATCTCACTGGTTAAGTGCCTAACGCCCTATAGGAATTCAGCTTTCTGGGTGCTCGCTGGTGCTAACACCGCTGGATCCTACAAATCTTTTTATAAATTTAATAAAATGCACTAATAAAAAACTTGGGTTTTTACGAGTTTTTATTAGTAAAAAGGGTAAAAAGAAAAGTGATCCCCTTAATATCTGCCCAATCCATATTTAAACTGATTTTGAGGGTTGGGGAAATTTGAGAATAGTTTCAAAATAGCTTTGACACATTCCAAATTAGGAAATATGAGAAAATCTCCTTTAAGATCGTGGGAAATGTAAGTTACTTTTTGGGAAAATGATAATTGGGTTTTTGGGGCAGAATGTACCCATGCGGTAAGGTTTTGTTGTACCTCAACCAATCACCACTATAGAAAATACTTAACCTTGAGGGACCTCCGCCATGCCTATAAAAAAGGGGGAGGGTCCCCACATAGGTGCTGTGAAAGACTTGGTGATTGTAGGGGGAGTATCTTCCGCTGATTGCCCCAAAGTCCGTTGTGTGGTCAGAGTAATCTGACTGCTTGATTTTATGTTTGCGCCCCTGCTAATTTCAAAATGGTGTTACCCTGATTAATGGGGTTCCACAGAGAATCAGCCAGGGTCTTTTGGCCAATCTCTGATAGCATCATTTCTATTAGAATCGCTCTTATTAACATCAGAAAATTGCAAATGGCTTACATTTCCCCTTTTTGTCTGAATTTGACCTAAAACAGTATTATTTTCCAGCTATGAGGGCAAATGTCTGACATCACTCCCCTCAAAAATTTTGGGTGGAGAGTAGGGCCATAGGAAATGGCCATGTACGCGATTGATGGTAATATTAGTAGCTAGAGACTTGATTGAATACTCATTTCCTCTTTTGTACGTGATGGTGAAGGGACCCTCCTAAGTTGATCCAAGCCTACCATTTCTAGAAGTGATGCGGTCATGGTAATACAATACCATGCCAGACACTTGGAATGTAGGGAGGGGGCTCTGAGATCATAGGCCGCCTGCCCTTCTTTAGTCACGGTTTTTGCTATATTGGTCATTGAACAGATTGGAGTTGAATGATGCGCTGAGCCAATCTTCTCATGACCTTCTCAGGTTCCTCAACTCTAGAAGAAAATACATCTTTGACTAAGAGGGCAGGTATTCCTGCTTCCAACCCATACAAGACACAGAAAGGGGACATTTTCAAAACCTGGTGATAACTAATTTAGTAGGCCATAAAAGCACTGAGTAAGAATTGATCCCAGTGAAGTGGATCAGATGAGGCCATTTTTCATATAATGGACACCAAGGTACCATTGCTCTTTCCACGGTCCCATTAGTGGAGGGATTATATGGAGCTGAGAAAAGTTGTTAGGCTCCCATAGATGCCAGGATACTATACTCTGGAGGTGAAATTTTTACCATTATCGCAGAGTAATACTTGGGGACAGACATGTTGAGTGAAAATGTTTTGATATAAAAACGTGGCAGTGTCCTTGGCCGTTTGAGCAGGGAGAGCTACGGCTTCCATTCACTTATTGAAGTGGTCAATAGATATTAAGATAAATTCGTTTCCACTAGTAGACTGAGGAAGGGGACCTACTACATTCAAACTGATGGTATGGAATGGTTATTGAGGGGTAGTGGTAATAATTTTATTATGTATTGAAACTGGATTGCTTCTTACATGTAAGGCAAGCTTCCAAGATGTCAACAATAGCTTCCATCATTCCATCCCAATAGTATTAGTCCTTGATCCACTCATAAGTTTTCTTTGCCTCTCCATGACCTAGGGTAGAGTGAGCTTCTAGGATAGCAGTTACACATTCCGAGGGCCAAAGGTAAGGCAGCCATTTTTCCGCCACCTGCTTATACAACTTCCCATTTTCCACTTTGGTATTATGGGAGTGCCGAGATAACATTTTCTGTACAGGATCATCCTCATTCTCCCAGTCATTGGGGGTCATTAAGAGGTCATGTAATCTCTCCGCCTCACTATTATCCAAGTGAAGGACTGGTAGACGAGTCAACCCATCAACATTCAAGTGACAGGTTCCAGCACGGTATTTAAATTTTCATGTTGTAAGGCTGAAGCTTTAGAGCCCAGCGAGCTAGCTGACCAGTAGGATCCTTCATGTTCTGTAACCACTTTAGGGATGTGTGGTCCATAACTACAGTGAAGGCGGTTCCATATAGAAAAGGGCGGTAGTGCTTTACAGCTAACAGAATAGAAAGGCACTTCTTTTCCGTTACACTGTAGCTGCGTTCTGCCTTTGACAGCTTCTTACTAAAATAGGATACCGGATGATCTACACCATGTTCATCTAATTGGGCTAAGATGGCCCCAATGGAATAGTCTAAGGCGTCATTGAACAAGATGAAAGGTTTATAATAATTTGGATGCTGTAGGATAGGACGTTGTTGTAGTAGTTGCTTCATTGTCCCAAAAGCAGCCTTTTGTCAAGCACCCCAATAGAAAGGGGTATTCTTGGTTAATAGCCGGACAAGGGGCTCACTGAGTTGGGCAAACTTAGGGATGAACTGATGGTAATACCCCATCATCCCTAGAAATACCCGAATATCCCATAGATTTTTAGGGGCGGCATTTTGAGATGGCTTTGACCTTGCCCTGCATGGGTTGAATTCCTTCTTGGAAAAGGGAGTGGCCAAAAAATACAATTTTCTTTGGAATAAGGTACACTTCGAGGGCTTCAACTTAATATTAGACTTACATAACCGTTGAAACACTTCCTTCAAGTAATCAAGATGTTTGTTGAAGGTTTTTGCGAACACCATGTTGTCATCAAGATAGACAATGACACAAGTTAACTTGAGGTCATGCAAGATGTGATCCATATCATGCTGAAAAGAGGCAGGTGTGTTGCACAACCCTTGGGGTAATTGTGTGGGTTAGAAGAGACCCTCACTACAAATAAAAGAGAATTTCTCCTGACCTTGAGGAGAAAGGTCCATTTGACAATAGCCACTGGCCAAGTCCATGACGAAAGTTAAAGCCAGAGAGTTGGGCCAGGGCGTCATAAATATGAGGGATAGGATGGCTATCCTTCTTAGTGAGGCTATTTAACCTATGGTAATTTATGACTATCCAATGACCTCCGTTTTTATTTTTAATTAGTAAGAGGGGTGAAGAATAGGAGCTCTGTGAAGGAACGAGTAACCCCGCATTTAATAGCTGCTGGAGCTCCGTCCTCATCTGTTGTTCTTCCACCTTTGACTTGCGATAAGGTTTGGACCTAATAGGTTAGGCATCACCCACATCAATGGAGTGGCACCAGCCCTTCATGTGGCCATAGTCAGTATCTGACTTGGAGAATATGTCACTATAGTCATCTAACAAGGTATGAACTTTTTTCAACTCCTCTGGGGTCAGCTTATCCGAAATATGAACATTGGGCAAGGTACACACCATGTTGTCCATGGGTAAGCCCAGGTCCGCCATAAAGCCAACAGAGTGGATATTTGCGATGTCCACTACTGGGAGTAGAAAGCCTCTGACAATCTCCTGGTGTTTCCTTATGATCATGTTTTTGCTGATGAGGTTTCCAAGTAGAATGGTAATAAGCCTCTTGTAGGCTGGGTTTAGTATCCCAGACAAGACACGAAGCTCCAAGAGGCTAATGCCCTCAATACTTACAAGGTGCAACAAGCAATGGCGTAGGTTTTGAAGCGTGATCTTAATGTCAACCACAATTTGTTCACCAGGCTTAATCAAGACCTCATCTGCCACATAAAAAGGGCTACCATCCCCAACATCCACTGAATTGGGTAATCTCTTTGAGTTGCACCCAGAAGTGGAATAAGGCAAAGTTATAGCTGAAAAGGGGCATTATGCTCAGGCAGGAGTATTCATGCTTTCTGGGCTCTTTATTGGATAGGACTAAAGGGACTTCGTAGTTAAGTAACAAGAGGACCACTTGCTTCAGGTTAATTATTCCTTCATACTCAATCATAAATTGAGTGCTGATGAGCATATCATGTGCGTTGTTGTCCAAAGTCACAGAAGGGGCTGATAGGATATGTTTCTAAATTCAAATGAAAAGTAAAGAGTATGCCCCAATAGCACGGGTATTGGTGGGGCCAGTGGTTCCAAATTATTACAGCTACTCCAAGTCAGGTGCTAGCTTTATCTTCTTAATAAGCTTAGTGGAGATCACGTTGACTAAGGAACCAGTGTCCAGGATGGCTAGTATCCAGACCTTTTGAATGACCACTTCAACTTTAGTAGGCGTTCCTCCAAATTTAGGTGACAAAACTAAGACCTCTTTGAGCCGGAAGGTGGAGGTTAGCTTTTTAGCAGTCTCAGAGTATTTATACATGATGGATTTATGGGATAAACCCGCTGAAGAGGGCATATCAAGCCAGCCAAGGATTCGTAACCATCTCTAGCAGTATCAATAACCTTTGGACCTTCTAATATGTGGCTGAGGTACGTTTCCTCAGGTGGTGGTCTCATCTACTCCTTCAGCGTTCAAATTATCTTGCACATCTATTTCCGCAGGGGCTCCCAGTATGTAGCAACCAACATCATTGTAATTACCCTCAGATTCCTCTCCAATGGTGTTTCTAACAACGGGCAAGGTCGCAATGGAGGTAGGAGAGATGGCCACAGAAAATTGGGTAGCCTTAGAGAGCGCATTTACCAGCTTTGCTGGAGGGGTAGGCAGCAGCTTTAGTGAGCTTGTGCGGGTATGTGTTACAACCTTACAGGGCTTTGATTAATTAGAAGGAGTGATAGCCTTTTAAGTCACATGGAGGGAGCAGGTTTTGTAAGGAGGATAGGCATAGGTGAACTCACTCTAAACTGTATTAACAAGCGATAGCTCCTCAATGGTGAGAGCTGAAGGTTTCACCTCAGCTTCTTCGGGAGTTACACATGAACAGAAATCAACAACATCTATTAAAGCCTCCTTTAGATCACGAAAACTTCAGAAATGGCGTTTCCCTGAGATAATATGTCTGGATAGAGAGGGATGAGAAGATAACTCAGTTAACAGAGCGGCGATAGCATCATCAAGGGTGAGCATGTTAGAGGATGATAACCTTTGCGCAGCAAGGTAAAAACGTTCAGCAAAGGCAATGAGCGGTTCACCCTCATACATGCTAAGGCGCATAAAGGCCTGTTTTTCCATATATAGACTTTGATTTGATCTGAATTCAGCCATAGAAGCCTCCTTCACCTCTGCCCAAGTGAGCGAAGAGTCCAGGTAAGGAACTAGCATCTCTTGCGCTAGGCGGCTTAAACATGGAAGGATGTATTGTACTTTTTGTAAATCAGTTGTACCATTAATGGCAGCTTCATAAATATACAGAAAAGCATTAATGGTTCCTTTGCCAGGAGTGAACTTTTCCTTAAAGGGGAGTTTGTAAGAGCGCTTCTTAAGCTCCATAAGGCGGATGAAACGTTTGCTAGTTGCTTTTCAAGAGCAACTATTTGTTGAGTACAGATGTACCCTCTAATGAGCACCATTTTGTAGGAATCCAGCTTTTTAGGAACTCGCTGGTGCTAACACTGCTGGATCCCACAAAATTTATTATAAGTTTAATTAAAATGCACCAATAAAAAACTTGGGTTTTTACGAGTTTTTATTAGCAAAAAGGGGTAAGAAGAAAAGCAATCCCCTCAATATCCGCTTGATCCATATTTGAGCTGATTCTGAGGGTTGGGGGAATTTGAGGATGTTTTTAGAATAGCTTTGACACATTCCAAATTAGGAAATCTGAGAAACTCTCCTTTCAGATCATGGAAAATGTAAGTTACTTTTTGGGAAAACGATAATTGGGTTTTTGGGGCAGCATGTACCCATGCGGTAAGGTTTTGTTGTACTTCAACAATCACTGCTAAAGAAAATACTTTCACCTTGGGGGATCCCCGCCATGCCTAAAAAGGGGGTGTCCTCACCTATTTGCTGTGAAGGATTTGGTGATGGTTAGGGGAGTACCTTCTGCTGGTTGCACCAAAGTCCATCGCATGGTCAGAGTAAACTGACTGTTCGATTTTATGTTTTTGCCCATGCAGGTTTTGAAATGGTGTTATCCCAATTAATGGGGTTCCACCAAGAATTGGCCAGGGTCTTTTGGCCCATCTCTTCAATAGCTTCGTTTCCATTAGAATTGCTCTTATTAACATCAGAAAATTGCAAATGACTGACATTTCTACTTTTTGGTTGAATTACGAAAACAATATTATTTTTCAGCTGTGAGGGCAAATATCTGACACTCCACCAATGTCCCCCCTTTAAGACCTCCAAATCAGCCATGGAGCCGCTCATCAATGGTATTCCTAGTCCCAATCTTCTTCCCAACTTCCCTGAAGTCATTTAGGACAAAAACTAAGGAGCCTGCATTTTCCACAGGCCCAGAATGCACCAACACCGCTAAAACATCTCTATATAATCTAAGCTACCCCCAGATGAATCAAAAAATCAAGTGTTTCATCTGATTCCCTGAACTTTTAGAGATATGCCGAGATTCAGCTTGGCCAGTATTTTAAAGCAATGCACAATGTATGCCCCCTTGACAAACTAATTAAATGCTATTCCACCTTCTTCCCCATACTACCTCCCCTACTTTTATTCTGTACACTCTGATGTGTGGTCTCAAGTCACCATTGGACAAAGTGTCCCCTGACCCCCTTCCCCATCCAAAATGGAAATTTAAGCTAGCTGACAAGGCGCCATACAGGGAGCGTTTATCCTGTTTTTGTTTAGTACCACTACATATAAAAACGCATGGATGATCCCCTCTTTGGTTGTCCACCTATTAACAAATAAATCTTTACTCTATTTGATCCCTCTTTATTGGAGATACTATCCTGTTTCTCTGAAGCAGAAATCATTATAAACTGTAGATTTGGTTTGATTAACTATTGTCCTGAGAGACTCTTTGTCTTCACCTTAATTCAACTTTCAATTTGGTTCTTTTCCCAATTAAGTCCCAAATCTTGGTATCTGCTTAATTTAAGGCTTGTGTCCTTTGATTTGTAACAGATTTTTTTATTTGAAAGAAATTTTTGAAGCAGGTAGAACCTCTCAGACCCCAAATTTTTGAATTGGATCTGGACCAGGTACTGCGCACCATTGATAAAGATCTAAAAGAGGTCTTGACCCTAGTAAACCATCTACCAGAGTATTAGCATTTGCAGATGGCTGTGTGGTAGGCGTTTCCAGCCTTGCTGATGCTTGCACTCTATAAAATATTATAAGTAAATATGAAAACACAAGAAACTTAATTATAAATGACACAAAACTGGGGTCATTCTAGATGAAAAAACTCATTGTAAATTGAAAAACCCAGATTGACCTTTACATATCATTTTCACTATCACAAAAAAATTGTCTCCAAACCTCAAGATATATATCAGACATTCCAATTATATTTACTCCTTTAACCTATCTTTAGATCTTTTTGGGTATGATGATTATGAGGAGTATGAGTTTTTAATAGTGAAAAGCAATCTCTTCAATTGTATTAACTTAGTGAAACAGTTTTTTTGACTTTAGCTAAAGTTGAGAAATAACCTTGAATCTGTAAACTAGTGGAGAGTTTACTGAAAACAAAAGGATGGGCAAAATAAACTACTTTAGTGAGTTAAAAAGTGTCAATATTTGTAGGATTGTGGGGATGTGGTGCCTAAGGGACCTCCATGGCCTTTATGATCAGGATATTTTACAGCCTTCTGGATCATCCTCATGGTTAAGCCCTCATTGTTTTCATCTTGTGACGGTGATGGTGGGGGTCACGCAACAAAAGGTTTTCAAAAGTGGAGATGCAATTCTAGATGGCATCTTCATTGACTCTTGTGCATGTGATGCTTCCTGATCAAAACTCTCATCAGTGCCTTCAAAGACATGTTTTGAACATGAAGGCTTTTAAGTCAACTTATTGTGGCACAATTCATGTGTAAAAATCTTGACCCGCTTATAATTCAAATCCTGACATTGCCCCCCTCAAGGTACTTTTAGAGGGGGTATAGGCCATAGAAATCAGCCATGCACTTAGTTCACCACCTTCCATTGATTGAAGCCAGTAATGGAGCACTCAGAGTTAACCTTATTATTGACCTTGTAAGGTCCAGACCAGAGAATGTCAAGCTTGAGCTGTTGACCCCAAGGTCAATGGTGATAACAGAGAAATAGGTCACCATATTAAAAAGTGGGCAAAGAGGGTCAGCCAACATTAAGTCGGGATGTATCCCTTTATGAGGTGGTAAAAATGCCTTGTGTTGATAGGGCATGAATCCAAACAATCTCTTCATCTAATAATCTTGTGGTCAAATCAGAGTTTCAGGCACATTTGTGTCAAGTAGGGGCTGAACGCTACTTGGTAGTCAAGGACTTCTCCCATATAGCGATCTAAAGGGGGACATCTTGATATCTAATGGTAGATTATACTGGTAAGTAAGATGCTAGATTAGTGGTTACATTTTGTAGGGTTGGAGGCGGTTAACTTCTGCAGGATAGAGATGAGGGTTCCATTAGCAAGTTCCATCGCCCCATATGGTGAGGTTTTATAGGGGGCAGTCAAACCTTAGTTAGATCCATAAAGAGAAATTAGTTCTTGAACTACATGTGAGGTGGAATTAGCTCATTGTCTGAAAGTAACGTTTGTGGGCATCAATCCTGGGTGAAAATGGACCAAATAAGGAAATTGGGCCATGAATTTTGTGGTAGCAGTGGGAATGGAAATTAATTTGGCCCATTTTGTCAAATGGTCATGGCCAACAGGATATACCTATGGACATATAACCCATTGGCAGAGGGCCCACTAAATTGATACTGAAAACATTTAAATATCTTGATGGAGCCATGACTGATTGTTGATATTGAAACTAGTTATTTTGGGAGCAAATCATACAAGCCACTAGAATATCCTGGATGGTCTCAACCATCTAATTCTTATAGCATCATTTCTTTAGCCATTTGTGGGTCTTTTTCACTGCCCTGTGTCCCACGGTCATGTGTCTTTTAATAATAACATCAGTTTGGGAATAAAGGTGGATATAAGGGGCCATTTCATGTTGACATTATTATATAGCATTTTTTTATGATTTGAGTGTCTCAGGTTTTCTTCCAGAGCTCAGCTTAGTTCTCAGGAGTCTCCAACTCCCATACCTTAGGTCAGTAAATTAGATCAAACGTCTGATCTTATTTGGGGGTCAAGGTGGATAGTACTTGCATCCTTAAAAGAATATTGCATTCTAATAAATTGCTCAAGTGCTATGGACAATAGTAAAAACAATGTTCTGAAGCCTTAGGGCCCATCTTGCTAGCTGACCATCTGGGTCCTTTATCTGTTGCAAACATTGGAGTGAGGAACGATCTGCAATAAAAGCGAAATGGGTGCCACATAGGTAGGATTAAAAATGCTTGATTTCCAATAAAACATCAAGGCACTTGCGCTCAGTAATGCTGTAATTCTTTTCAGCCTTACTCAGGGTCTTGCTAAAGTAATAAACTGGTTGATCGACCTGATCTACATCATGGTGAGCTAGGATGGCCCCAACAGCAGAATCTCTAGTTTCAATAAACAAAAAAACGTTTTTAAAAGCTAAAATAAACTAAAAAAGGTTTAGTACAAAGAGTGGTCTGAAATTCATTAAACGCCTGTTCCTGTTCAGCCAACATTTAAAAGGTACATACCTTTGTAGTAGGTAGACCAGGGTTTGGCTAAGTCAGAAAACTGAGGGATGATCTGACAATAAAAATCTACCATGCCAAGGAATACTTGAACACTATAAAGCTCTGGGGGCGCGACATTTTCTTGTTGGTGGAAACTTTATCTAGGTTGGGCAGAATACCATGTTTTGAGACTTTGTGTCCAAAAAAAATCCATTTTTGATTAGAAGAAAGAGCACTTTGAAGGATTAAATTTTATTGAGTCATTCTAAGATGGTTAAAGACTTCCTGAAGGTGTTCCAAATGTACATTTAGGGTTTACAAGAAGATGGTGATATCATCAAGGTACAAAAAGACACAGGATAGCTTTGAGTCCCCTAAGATCCCATCCATGACATGGTAAAAGGTGGCGGGCGCGTTGCAAAAGTTCTTGGGCATTCTTATTGGCTCAAATAACCCCTCACTGGCTATGAGCGCACACCTGAATTGATCTACAGTGATAATTATACTTTCCAGTATCTGATTACAAGGTACATGGTGGAAAAATACTGTGCCCCAGAAAGGGGACGGAGAGAATTGTCAATATGGGGCAAAGTGTAAATATCCTTCTTGGAAAATGAAGTTAAGTCTTTGATAGTCCATCACCGCATGATGACTGCCATCCTTATTCTGAACTAACAAGAGAGGTGAGACCTAAGGACTATGCGAAGGCACCAATAGCCTGTCTTCAAGTAGTTGCTTGAGATCAAAAGCCATTTGAGCCTCTTCAACTATACGCTTTCAGTAGGAAAGTGACCAAATGGGTGATGCGTACCCAGTCTTTCCTTGATGCAAAGCGCCATTCATGTTAGTAAAATTGTAAGTAGAGGTTGTAAAAAGGTCTTAGTACTCTTTCAGTAACTTCTTAAATTAGATTTGTTAACACAAGTGAGTTCATGTTAATAAAGGTGTTAACTAGAGCTACCAATAGGGGTGCTTCTACTCCAAAATCTTTTAGACTTTTAAAGTTACAGACGTCATCTATTGACTTTATAAGAAGGAGACAAGCATAAGCGGCAGTATTACTATTCCCGCTAATTAGCCTTGTCAGTGAGGCTATCCATAAGCATTAATATTGATCCTGCATAAGCAGGATCTAAAATTACTGGACAGGTCAGGACCTCCTTGACAGACGGGTTATCCATGCCTCATATTCCAGCAGTTGTCCTAAGAGAATATTGATATAAACCTGAATGTTGATAATAGCCTGGGATTTGGCAGTATATTGGTCGTCTTAAGAAAATACTTAGCATGCCTTCTTTGCAATCTACAACAGGTGAGGGTACTTATACATTATAACCCCTTGCATGGTACCAAAGCTAGGTGATCTGGCTTTCACTTTACAACAGGCAAGCCCAAACTTTGAACTCTGACTTGGCGTCATGGGAGGTAAAACAATGGGACCCCGTTCCCAGCAGGAATAAAAATCCCTCATCGTAGTGTATGACAGCTGAATAGTCCCAGTGAGACTGAGTCCTGAGAAGAAGGTTATAACTAAGATTGTCTAATGCAATGGCTGGGGTATTTAAAAAAGTGCTTGTCAAACTGAAAGTGTAGTGAGGAATAAGCCTCAATGGACCAAGTTCATCTATCCCAGACGTTCCATATTTCAAATAATGTGGCAAGTCTGGAGCGTTTTGATGCTTTAATTAATTTAGACAAAATAACATTCATAAGTGAACCACTATCTACAATGGATTGAACAGGGTTTTATGTAAACAAACAGTTCTGTGTGTAACTAATCTCCCAAAATGAGGGGTTAGATTGAGTCCAAAAAAGATTCATCAAAAGAGAAGTAAGCAGTATTAAGTTATTTATTATCAATGAGTGCCAAATCATCTTCTTCTTATATGGTGACATAAGACTTATCAGAGATCGCTAAACATTTTCAGGGCGGTACAGGGATGTCAGCATGAAGTGCCTCATCCTTCATGCTGACGGCCCTTTTCCCACCTTCTCAGTTGTTTCTTTAAACTTGGCTTGGCTCTGTAATAGAATCCATTGCGGTAGGAGCATCGAGTATGGGATTATTCTAGTTCTTGACAACGTGGACCTAAAGATGGCTGGAGGAAGCAGATGCAGAGGGCTTGGGGTGCAAGGTAAAAGTAGGAGTTTCATTAAGCGCTTCCTTAATTTCCTAGATGTAGTTGAAGCTGTTTTTCTGGTCAATCATGTACAATCGGATTATAGGATAAGGTCACAATGTGTAAATGACTGCAGTTATGGCGTCATCTAAAGTAGTATTATTAGCGGTTACTAAAGGTTTTTCTTTAGTATAGAATTGGCTGGTGAACTCCACGGACTTTCTACTTTGTTCAACCAAATCTTTAGGAACTCCTGTTTTCAATTGGAGATGGTTTGGTTAATTCAAACACCTGGATTAGGTGATATGAAATTATTCCCAGGTGTGACCTTCCTTTGAGTGGGAGTTATAATTCCCAAGGCAGTACTAATTATGCAGGAGTGGATGTGCTTTACCTTTTGCCAGTCAGTGGCCTCTTCCATTAAGCTTATATTTGTGTACAGGGAGGAGGCAATACTTTCCTGAACTTAATGTAAATTTCTCTTCATCTAGGCTTTAAGTTAGTCACAATAGGGGTAGAAAGAGTACTGACGCTTGAACTGGTGCAGGCTCAGGAATCTCGTTTTCTGCATAGTCATGAGGGGCCTATTGATTAATCATCTTTTCAATCCTCCCAAGTCCTCCTAAATTTCATCCCAATTTTAGTTTAGCGAGGTAATGGAGGCTTTGTGAGAAATTTTCTCCAACAGCAGTTAAATATCAGAATGCTAGAAGAGCAGCTGATTCTTAAAAATTACTTAATCAAGTTTCAAACCTATAATAGGGGTTTCAAGCTGTGCAATGAGGCTATCAGTGAGCTTGGCAAATGTGCTGAAATTATTTATTATGTCTGACAAGGCCTCAATCAAGACTATGGATTAAGAGACACACCATCTACTCAAAGCTTGCATCCTTGAGCCACCTTGCATATTTGATCTCATAAGGCAGTGAGCGCCATTATGATTTCTTGTTTTCAGGATCATTAGGAACGCCTGGGTAGGCACCATGGGGCCAGAAGGTTCTAGTGGCTCATGGGGACCTTCAGGCCCTTCTGGCTTCATGTGCCCTTAAGGCACTTCACTCCTGAAGGCAACATCATGGGAAGCTAACTCCTGATAATACTGCTGGAGGGTCCGCACAATGTCCTCAATCTGGTTGAAGCGTTGGTTCCAGGTGGTCTCAAGGAGCTGCACATTTTTACAAAGCTGGTCCTCAGGGTAACCTGAAATTCCACTGTTTAACACTATGATTTGATTGCGAGCCTCGTTGCTAATTGATGGTTATTGAAAATAGCTTACTGATTGTTGTGAATGAAGGTAGAGGCTGCATTGTAGAAATAAACAATATTAGAGTGTAGGGTTTGAGTAAGCCCTAGTTGTCATGATACCTCATGGTGATGTAACCTGATATTTATAGGAGGTGGTGTATGGCTGGATGGACAAAACTTTTTAGATAGAGTTCAGTGCCTAAATCATAACCTCCTGAGGGTAGTAGGGCTTGAGGTAATAATTATTGCATCATGGAAGGCACCAAAGAGGCGCGGGAGTGACTAAAGTGGCCTCTCATGGAGTAGGTACCATTCAATAGTTGTTGAATAATCTCGTTGAGATTCTTATATTGGATTTGATACTGATCGTTGTCAACAAAAGGCAGATTGTCAATTCTCGGCTTATAGGCTTAATTCCGCTGAGTTGGTACACACAGGGTATTAGCCACTGAGCAACCAAATTGGACAATATGAAGATCGCTGACTCTAATAATAAACTCGATAAACTTATATATGTAGCTATTGCCCCTTACTTTGACCTTTATTAATATAAATCACAGACTTATCTGCAATTACTCAACCACACAAAAAAGATCTTTTTAATCCTCCATTTGACTCTTTATATCTCAGTTCCCCAAGCCAGATGCATCCTCAGCTTGGTAGTCTTCAATTAATCTTTCCTTTTCTAAAAGCTCTCGTTCATATCAAATCTTAGCATAAATCCTCTCGCTTTGTCAAATGGTCATCATTTTGATCAATTATGATTTTTATACCCTTTTCCATAAATCTTGAGACTTATCTTGATTCCCCCTCCAATCCATTGGTATGGGTAGTGTATTGTCCAGTCATATCAACTTCCTGACGTGAAGTTAAATGAAAGGTAGTATGAAACTTTAGGTTTTCAGGTTGTAGGGGAGGCACTTTGTGCTGTGAGGTGTTAATCCATCAGATCACGTTTCTCAACCCTTTAGCAGTTTGGTTTTCTTGATTGCTACTATTATCCATTTTTTTGTGAAAGATGTTTTCACTTGGACATCTTGGAGCCATCCATAGTGAGCTCCACTTGTCTTAGCGTAAGAGTTCTCTTGACTGTAGGAAAATCTTAAAAATGGGCTTTTACTGTAAACTAATGTAGATTTTAATGAAAAAGGAAGGGGTAAAATAGATTACTATATTGAGTTAAAAGCTGTCATTATTATTTTTCCTCAAAGCTTCCTCGCCTTCTGATATGGCTTGCTAAGCTGATAACCTAGGGACCATATTAGGAATTTATTTTATCTATGATAATCCCTTTGTTTGGCCCATTTGCAAATAAAGATGAGTGGCAGCTCTCCCTTTTGGGTTGGGCTCCACTAGTGCTAAAAAAAGATGTAATTATTTATAGGATGAGTGAGGTAGTGCTTAGTGGACTTCCATAAACTGTATCGTCAGGATCTTTCAGCCTTCCAGATTGGCCACCTGGTTGACGACCTCATTGTTCTGCGTCTTCATAATGACTGTGATGATGGGGGTCGCGCCTCTTGAGGTTCAGAGGAGCGGAGGTGCGATTAATATGGCATCTCCATTGATTCTCATGCATGCAATGCTTCTCAATATAAGCTCTCATTACTGCCTTTAAGGACATGTTTTGATTGTGAGGTCTTTAGAGTTGACTTATTGAGGCTTGATTCAGAAGTAGGGATCTCAACCCACTTATCATCTCAAATACTGACAATAACAAACCACATCTCTACTGGTCATTATCAATCAATTGAGATAGTAAAGAAGTTACTAAAATTAAACATCTTTTATTATACTAATAATATAGTACACTTCCCATGCTATACCATATTCCATAAAAAAATTGTTAAATGAGCTCTATTATACAGTTGCGGATTTGGGTGATCATTTTTAACCAATTTTTATCATAAACTAAATGCTTTTATGCTTTGGGTGGCATGGGTATTATAGATTATGAACAACAGGCCACCCCAAGCTCTGAGTAAATTGATTGTTCAAATTATTAATCTCAACACATTCACCCAATTTTGGTCACAAGCTCCTCCATATATATTTTAAGAGTAGTTGGGCTGCTCAATTATACTTCCCCAATACTTTACTACATTATCTTACATTTCATCCCAATGCAACAGTTTCCCACCATACCCCTCACATAACAAGCATTTTAAAAATCCTTAAGTTAGTATTTGGAGTTTATAACATTAACTTAAGCCCCAACCAATGCTGACTATGGACTAAATACTTCAGATATTTGATGAATTTAGTGAACCCCAACATCTTCTATCCTAAGATCATTATCACATTGGCCATGGTCAATGTATCAGACTCTTTGAGTATCCCTTACTGCACGCTGGAACATAATAAATAACATATACAGATCATCTCTTATTGCAAATAAAAATAGGAGCTTCTGTTGAAAGATGTCTCACAAGGACATGCCAAACAGCAGGTTGTTTTATTGCCATTGCCTAAAATTTTCCTGTTTGTGTAGATCCCTAAAAACTTATTTTATCTTATGAAAAGTTATCTCACATCATAGTTAATATGTGCAGAGGTTTCACTGCTATTATAATTACCCATATCTTACGCATTCTTACCACCAATGATACATTCTCTAGGCGGGTTATTAAAAATAACAGAGATACTTCAAGCATTGATAGCAACAACTTTATTAAGTTCAATAAATACTGTAGTCCTAAATGATATTACTATGTCATCTCCCACCAAGGCTGAAACACTTGCTTGATATCAATTTTGCCTGTCCTGAAACTTCCAATATTGGCTTTAGTACTCACGCTTTAAAAAGTTGGTGCACCATCCATTCTTGGTAAGCTAGTTAATTTTAACTCTAGATACCTATTATTAACCTGTGTTAATCAGATTCCCAACCAAGAATTTTATGTTATAATGACTAGTCCATTACCATCTTCCCCTAATAATAGAGATGGGTTTGGATATACTAATACCCTTGAAAGCCAAGGTCACAGTGACTTTTCACCTTTTTTATTAATTTTGTTTTATTCTATTCAATCTTTATATTTTCTTTTATCTTACATACTTTTATTTTTTAAGAATATTGATTGCAAGGTCCTACTATCTTGATTAAATAGATATATATTTGTTTATATAGATTTTGTAAAAGTATTAAATTGCCTATTCCCATATTAAACTACCATTATATGTGCCTATAAGAATCAGATATTCTAAACTAGCCATAAAAAGTTTGTACTAAACAGGTTCATACTTTTAAATAGTCATTTTAACCATAAATATTTATATAAAGTCACTATTAAGCCTTATAATTTATTTTAATATAAACTCTTTGCTCTTTTTTATATATATGAGGATGGCTGACCAGGGGACTGACACATCCAATATGTAGGGAAAGGAAATCAAAGAGGGGAGAGCACACTAAGCGATAGAACCTGAAAGATAAGACATGGTACACTTGGATGTGGCTAGGAGCCACGGGTGGTGGATGACTATGACATTAAGTGACTTGACAGCTCAAGGGCTAGTAGGGTGTACCGCCTTCAGAGATTGTGAGTTTTTTCAGTGTCACAACGAAGGAACCAGATTGGTAGCCAGTTACCCATCTGTTTCTTCCATTTGAGTTTTGGTGATCCAAATATCCAGGCTTGGAAGCGGTCAGCCAAATGGCTGTGGAATCTGACGATAGCTTGGTTGATGTTGTGGAAGATCCCGTTGAAAGCATCAAGGGTAATTGTGTGAATGGACCATATTGCAATACTCACAGTTAAAGCCCTTAGCGTTTGGGGGATAGGTGAGATCATGTTGAGTTCCAGGATATCGCGGGATAGTCGGAATTCAGCTGATGGTAATTGCTGGAATAAGTACATCATATTGGCCCAGATATGCTTGGACGGCGGGCACTCTTCCAGGCGGCGGGCTAGCGTGTTGGATCTGCCGCAGATGGCGCATGATTGGAACATTGAGAAGGTGCGTTCGGCTGTCCTAAACATATGGTGCATGTAGCGCCACACTGTGGAGCTCACTTGTGGGGATAAGAGGGGACAGGTGATGAGGTCCCACACCTTCCTTTAGGTGCACAAGTCATATGGGACGTCTTAGTAATCTAGATACTCAATCCAGGATAAAGAGAAGGGTGGTAGTGGGGCAGTTGCGTTGGTCACAGTCTGTCCTCTGTGGAATCAAATATAACCTATTGGGGGGTTAGTGTCTTTAGTTTGTTGTGCATAGGAAAAACTCCAATCCCCTTGTCTTAGGGTGTACATGACGCGTTTGAAGTAGCGTTTGGCGTTGTGCGGTCCTGTGGATGTTGGATGTGTTGTTAGGTACTTTATCAGTGTTGCAGGGTTGGAGGGGCACCTCAGATGTAGTGCCCTTGCGAAGTTAGTTTGGGCTGCCTAATCCCAGTGGGGAGATGGTGGGTTGGGTGACGTTGTCAGAGCTATCCATGAGCCAAAGATTTGCATTGCTCATTCCATAAATTTGAGCTGCCCCATCCCGCCTTTCTTCCATGGGCCGTACATGGTCTCCAGTCTGACTGGTGCGCGGTATCCAGACCACAGCCAGTTCTACAGGAGCTTGTAGACTGCGTTGGTAAAGTTGGCGGAGAAAGGAACTGCGTGATCATCAAACCATAACTTTGATAAGATCAGGGAGTTGGCTAACACAACCATTCCAGCTAAACTAGCTTTACTCCTCCACATACTTGTCATTCTTTTTGTGATGTTGCCCAATATTTTGGTTTCAATGGTGTCAAGTGCATATCCACCAGCCTCGAGCCATATTCCCAGATGATGGACTGGGTTGGTGGCGGAGTGGGGTGTGAAGGGTAAAAACAGTGGTTTTATTGGCTTAGGTCTTTGTCTTGTGGTAGGATGTGCGGTGGGTTGGTTTGGTCAGTGATGGGAGGGTGGGGTCCAATTTGAACTGAATTTTCCCATTACAATTACCTCTGTTTTCTGTTTGATCAGCATGGCGTTACTCACTGAATCATACTGGTGAATGATACACTCAATTGCTCTGCCAACCCTATTGCCTGAGATGCTGACTATGTAGTCGTCAGCAAAGGCGAGCATTTTGGTTGGTAGTTGTCCCTCCAACCTGATTCCAGAGAGCTTTGAGTTTACTATGCGGAGGAGAGGGTCAAGGCTGAAATTGTATAGTAGGGGGCTAAGCGGGTCGCCTTGTTTGAGGCCCCTTTGTGGGTGATGGTGTCGGTCAGGAAACCTGGGCCTCTGATTGCAAACCTGGCTGAGCGCGTTAGGAAAAGCGCCCAGTTTATAAAGCGGGGTGGTAGGATCAAGGCCTTTTAGACATTGTTCCAAGTAGTCCCAGTGCACTCGGTCATATGCTTTCTTTTGGTCCAGGAAAGCAAGGGCGCCTGTGGGGTTAGCTTGGCAGATGTTGGCTATGGTGTGAATGTTATCCCAAATCGAGTAATTGGGGATAAAGCCAAACTGATGGGGGGAGAGGGCTGTCTGTGCAATGCAACCCAGACGCTTAGCTAAAATTTTTGTTAGTATTTTAGTATTAGTATTGGTGAAGACAATTGGACGCCAGTTGTTTAGGTCTGCCTGGTCTCGTTTTTTTGAAGAGTGTGACCACATATGCATCTTGGCCGCCAGGTAGAAGGGCTTTGTCCTCCAGGCACTTGTTCATAGTTGACGGTAGTACTGGTGCAATGTAATCAAAGTACTTTTTGTAAAATTTATATGGAAGGCCATCAGGCCCATGGCACTTGTGGCGCGGAGTTAATTTTATTACCTCCCATAGTTCATCTCTAGTGATGGGTTTGGCAAGGTCTGGTTGATCAGCTATATTGTCAATGAGCAGATGATAAAAATTTTCTAATTTCGTTAGGTGCCACGAAATCCGCCGTGTACAGGTCAGTGTAAAATTGGTGTAATTTGGCCAATATTTCAGATGGTGCGGACGCCAGTGTGTCATCTGCTTGATGGACCTGTGTGCGAGTCGCCAAAATCAAAATTGGTTTAAAATGGCGGAAGGGGGATGGGCTGGCTTGAATAGCCAGTTGAGTCTTCTACAATAACATTAAACCCAATAAAAACTTGGTTGCAATTTGAAGTTAATATTTTATTTAAAAATGAAATATCAGATCAAAGGCATGGGCTTCAATAGTGGGCATGGTGTGGCGTTGGCGTGTTACTTGGCATCTTCCCAGCGTGTGGACAGGAATCTGGGGCACGTGGCAATGGTGGAACTCAGCAGATGGGTTTGGGGATTGTCTCAGGTGGGCGGGTTTCCCTAGTAAGTCAGTTATGTGGCTCTTGCTTGTTTCCCCTTTTGGGATTTGGCGTGAACCCTTTTGTTACAAATTGGGCTGTGTGTTTTCGCCAGTAAATGTATTTTGACTTGTAACATATTTGATGTAGTGCTGGTGTTTTCTAAAGAGAGAGTTGACCTGTGCAGAAGTTGGAACCACAGGCGTCCCCATTGAGGACTGTATCCCTTGCGGGGTGTGTTGTTTTCTAAGTTCTGTAGCTGTCTGATACCCTTTTTTGATTGTCGTGGACTTCGTGACCAGCTTTCTGGATTCAAGTGATGACTTTCTTGGTTACTCTACCCTTAAAATTTCCCACTCGGCAATGGGTTCCCATTGGGAGGGCATTTTTTTTCTGTGTTGTTAGCACCGTCTCAATCCAAAGTTTAAGCTCTGGAAGTTGGATGGTGCTTTGGGGGATTTGTGCCGGTTGGTGGCTTTTTGGGATTTTTCCGTGGATGATAACGTTATTGAAACCATTTGGTGGTCAGAGAAAGGGATAATTGTTGTTGTAAAATTTGATACATGGTGACAGAAGTCTGGGGGGAGTCAGGTCAATCTGAGTCATTGAGACCAGCTGATTATTGTTGTAGTGGGGCCTCATCATGTTGGCCAATGTGGTGGCCTGTTTAGTGATAGTGTTGTACAGGCCCAGTGTAGCCTTTTAGCATAGTTCCATGTGGTCGTGGGGGATAGCCTTTGATTTAGTCCAGCAGTCAGTTATGGCGTTAATCCAGCAATTGAAATCTCCTGCAAAAAATGTTGCCTCGGCGAAAGGGATTGAGGGATATTGGAGAAAAAAATTTGTTAGTTGTTTGGATCATTTGGGGCATACATAATGCCACGGTGAAAGTTTCTCCATTCCACTTAAAATCCATTGAAGCAGCCATCCCCCCAGGCGGGAGGATGTGCTTCGTATTTACTGGAGGTTATGGTTAGTTGTTACCACCCCACGTGCTACATCCAAAAGGTTTGCTGGGAAGGGGCATGGTTGCCCGCTCCTCCTCCCCCTTGGACAGTGGGGCTCGGATGGCCAAGATGTCCATGAGGATATCACGCAGGAAAGCCATTTTTTTGGGCCAGGACGTGGGGGCCTGGCTCCCACAATTTGGGTCCTATGGTGATTGCGGTAATCTGCACATCAAGAACGTTGGGGGTGACCCCCTGGGGTCACCCCATTCCCTACACGCAGGTCATACTACAAGTAAGGGGCCAATCAGCCATATTGTTCCAGCATGTTGATCATGGTCATAGTATTGGTTTTGTTTGGTTTCTTCAGGCTCAGATTCTCCGTGGAGTTTGGCTCTGGCGCGGGTTGTATTGTGACCCATCAGCTAAAAATTTTTCCCCTTCTTACCTGTGGGCTATATGTGCAGAAACTAGGTGTCAGGGTAATTGGGTTTGTGAGGATTGTCACTTTGGGTTGGCTGGGATGATCTTCCATATCATATTCTGAACCCCATTGTCGCTGATCACATGTGATTGGCTAGGAGGATCCCAGTGGTGCATGGTGGTTCTGCTTCAGTGTAGTTGGAGGCGTTTACTAGTTGTATTTGAGAAATTCATCACTTTGATTTTGTTGGGTTTTATGTGGGGGATCTGAATGGTTATTTCGCTGCACTGCTAGGGCATCCAACTGAATCGGGGGTCTGGGGAAATCATGGTGCGAGCTTGGGTCGGGGAACTCATGGCCTGCTTGTGGGAAACCTGTCATGATGATGTCCTTGCAGAAAGGGGGAAGTTTTTGGCTTTTTTGCCCCAATGGAAGGCGTAAGTGGCGTCCTTCATTTTCCCAAAAAGGTTGGGCTCATTTTGTCTATATCATCCTCACAAAATTCTGGGTCTTCAACCCTCATTGAGGGGGCACACGTGGTCTTTGTGGCCTAGAGCTGAGCAGAAGCCGCAGATAGGCAGGGTGTGTTCCGGGTGATGTGGAAGGGGTGAGATACACTGCCATTGGGGAGGTTGATGGGTCACCATGTGTGGAATAAAGGGTGATATCCTCTACCAGGGTTGGGTGGTTAAATTTGGCTATTGCCTTCCCTGTACACAGGTGAGGCAGGAGGGAGAATTTTTCAAATTCAAATTATTTGATTTTTTTTGTAACTTTTGAGGCCCAAGTAGAACTTGTCCTAAAAGGATTTTATGGTGCATGGTGCTCAGGAGTCAGTCAAATACAATGAATAGGTCATTTGCCTCATTCCATCATGTGCTCACCATGCAGATAATGCTATCTTTGTTACACTTTAATGGAAAAATTTGTTTTCTATACTGCATCTGCCGCTTCCTGTAGTCATGAACCCAACATCCATCCATCCTATGTGTCTCTTGTACTCACTAAAACAAATCAGGAAAGTCATAAGAGTGCTGCCTCCCATTTTTCCCTATGACTCATGGGCACATGACCATAATTCTGGGCTGTGCTTAAAGAGACAAGGTTTAGAAGCTTGATCTTTGTTAAAGCGCCCATTTTTCAGAAATTGCAAACTTGGGCAGCGCTATGCTCACCCTTTTTGGGGAGGTTGTCCCAACAAAATGTTAGGCATTTTTCCCCGATGGGTTGGGTGGGGCTTTTAGGCCTTTGCGCTGGCCACTTTCGCCCGCTAACTGAAAGGTGCAGATGAATCTGCTCATTTTCCTGGTTGATTGTCAATCTGGATATCAGGATAGAATGAAATACTAATAGCATAGTAACGGGAAAGAAAAGCCCAACTTTAAACTTTACACCATGCAAATATACTTGAATTTTCTTGTAAGCATAAATCACTGCTAAGCACCCACTCAGTCACAGTATAATTACATTCATGGCTATTAAGGCTTTGGCTGCAGTACGCTGCTGGGTGCTCCTCCCCTCATCTTTTTTTGGGACAGAACTGCTCAACTGGGGAAAGAGATGCATCCGTCTGTACAATAAATTTTTATAAAAAATTTGGGTAGCATATACTGACGCATTGATCAACGCTGTTTGAAGAGTATCAAAGGAGTTTTTGCAGTGTTCCTTCCATTCAAACATGGCGTCCTTATTTAATAACTCAAACAGCTGACCTCCAATACAACTAAAGTTTGGTATGAAATGGTGATAGTAGCCAACCATCCCAAAAAATACTTGTATATCTCGCTTACAGCTTGGTGTTGTCATCTTCCAAATGGCCTCCACCTTAGATGGTTGAGGCTCAGCCCCTGTTACATCAACTATAAACCCAAGATACTCTAGCTGATCCTTGAAAATGTGGCATTTCCAGGGTTTTATTTTGATGTTGGCCTCAGACAACTGGCGGAATACCTCTTCCAAATGGTTAAGGTGCTCAGAAAACGCGTGGGAGAAAAACATTAATGTTGTCAAGATATACAAGAACGCATGACGGCTTCAAATTGCCAAGGATAGTGTCCATCGTCCATTGGAAAGTAGATGGGGAATTACACAGCCATTGTGGTATACGTTTCAGTTGATAAACCCTTTTGATTTGATAATAACGCATTTTTCTTGATCTGACGCAGGTAACTCAATCTGCCAATAGCCAGATATCAAATCCATTGCAGAGAATTAACTTGCTCCTCCCAACTGGTCCAAAGCATCATCAACTTGCGGCAAGGGGTATGAGTCTTTGTAATGCTGTTGAGCTTGTGGTAGTCTATTACTACCTAGTTGGTACCATCCTTATTTTGACAAATAGGACATGGGAAGCCCATGGGCTCTTCAATGGTTCAAGCATTCCTTGCTCTAGCAATTTTTTCAATTTCTGCTGTGTCAACTTTTTTCTGCTGTTCTAGTTTGGCGGATCAACCGAGATCTGATGAGAGGATGATCCCCAGTGTCCACTAAATGGATCACTCCCTGCGCGCACCCTAATTTATGATCATCAACAGCAAAGATCTCTTTGTATTTTTAAAATAAGGCTTCCACTTGATCTCTCTGGCCTTCCGTTAACCCCATTAAATTCGCATGTGGTAAAACTGCCATTATGCCAGGCTGTGTTTCAATGGGCAGACCAACTTCATCCAATGAACCAAACTCATGAACCTGAAGGACCTCTTTAACTGGGATGAAATGTAAATACGCCACATTTTGGTGTTGGCGGATTTGCACTGATTTATCCTGAAGATTTGCTACCAAGACCTTGATCTCCCCATGTCCTGGAAGTATAATGTCTGGGCCACATGAGGCTCAAGCTGTGATTGCTTATAGGGCCCAATGATCTCCCCATATAGCCCAGCGGCACTTCCACCTCTAACTCAGTGCTTATGATTGCTTGGTGTCCAGAGGGAATAGATGTAGGGTCAGCGGCTCTAAGTGGTAGCCATTGATATTCATAATTTAATGGGGAAGGGCCTGGGTCTTGCCCTTTAGTCAAGATAGCGAACCAAAACCACCCCATCACCATATGCAAGGTTAATGTGACTCATATGTACCAAATCCTTTGGCATTCCACTAGAAGTGAAGTATATGGGGATCCGCTGCCCCAGAATTTCAAAGGTCTCTGCTGTTATACCAACAACAAATTAAAGTGGCGCATAAAAGCAGTTTTGATTAACAGGTAATAGTTTTGTTTGGTAGCACTATGGCTGGGGATACAATGACAATCGACACAAACTGCAAAGGCAGTGCGCTGTATGCTCCTTAAGAGACCGTGATTTCCGCGCTGCAGTCCCATACACCATATGATGCTCCATGTCAGGCTTTAAAGCCAGCTTTGCCACCAACTTTGTGGACACTATGTTGATTGAAGCACCCATATTGATTATTGCATGAACTTGGGTTTTTGCTATTACAGTGTTACAGTAAGTACACTCAGAATAAAATTCATTCTAATTGTTTAAAACATGGACATTTAATGGATCTCTTTTTCCAAGGAAGCTCATAATACCCTCCCCAACTTTAAGGTATTTTTAACAATAGCGCTCACAGGGAGGGCCGCTTTCGCCCCTTTTAAGAGAAGTGCATCAGCAAATGAGTCTGGTTCATCAGTAGAAAGTTGATCAAACATTTGACAGGAATGAGGCTTTGATTGCTCTGGGGTCCTGCTTCCACCATGTCTATAAATTGCAATCGTGTCAGAACATTCACCTCCAAACAGATGCTGATACTGAAATGCATTGCCATACTGGGGAACTTCCACTGGATGTACTGGAATAGGATCAGGTGGGACGTTTTGAGTTTGAGTAGCGGAAGTAGAGTCCCATCTCTACTCCGCTCCAACTTTACCTGATTGTACTGTTCCTGCAGTAGGGAATGAACCTGATGATGAAGACAACTTCAGGCCATGTGCCTAGAGCAACAGCACAAGAAACAATTGACCCTGTAAGATCTGCGTCCATGATTATTGTAAAATGGGCCACCCCAAAAGTTAGGCTGGTGTTGAGCGGTGTAAAAAGACTCATCCTAATGGTTGAACTGCTGATGGCAACTCGGTTGAGTATGAGGTGCATAGTGATAATAAGTCTGGGGGTTACTAAACGGATGCTGAACTGTGAGAGATAACTCCCCCAAATAAGAAAGTCCAGCAGCGGAGGGGATAGGGTTCCTCTCTATATTGGGTGGAGGGAAGATAGCAGATAAACAGTGTAAGATTCAAATGAGCTTAAGCAAAGGTATACCGACATCTAAATATGGAGCCATGGTATTGAAAAGCTCATGGTATGGTTTCACAGCGGAGGTCAATACTATGCATACATCAGATTTGGTTAAAGTTCCTGCAACAATTACACATGGGCTTTCGCCATAAAGCGATCAGCAAATGCAGTGAGGTCTCATTATGCTGAAACCCAATGGTCAAGAACTCAGCCTTCCACTGCACCATTTTTATAGTTCCTCCAAATAATCAAAACACAATATCTTTATTTTTTTGATAGGTAACAGAACTGGTGAAAATATAGCAAATAACTTGGTCAGCGCTTTCACCATCCAAGGTAGATATTAATAAATTGGCTTTACGCCAATCTGAAGCTCCTTCTACTGCAAACTCAAATTGCTTAAAATCCATGGAAGTTCCAATGCAATCAAATGGAGGCAGCTTATCAATACAAACCTCCTGCAGAAACTCCTTCTTCCACTGGAGCACAGCGTCCAAGGCAAGCTTGAGTTCTGCATATTCAATTGTTGCAGCATCTCAGAAAGACTCCTTGCCAGAGCAAGCCTGATATGACATGGCCAGCGACTGAGAAATGTTATTGTTAATGTGGTTGATCAATGGCCCCCTATAGTGAGCACCACTGTTCAAAATTTGGTGAAATCACTAGAATACGCCATAAGAGTTTTTGCACAGGGTTCATACCACTGAGCAACAGGACCAATGATATGATGATTGTTGTCCTCAAAACAACAGAATAAACTATTTAATAAATATGAAGCACTTGCTCTCGCCACACTCTTTTATTTAATAGAATAAATACAGCGGATCTTCACTGTTCCGCTTACTCTAAACTTGTTAACAACCAAACTCCTCTCAATCATCTCATCTCACCTATATTGTAGGGACTTTAGATGATACCACTTCTATGTCTTAGTAATTTATTCGCCATACCACATTGATTCTGGCAACTCCTCATTCGTTAATTTCATGATCATCTAATTTGAATAAATTTCCCAACAACCCAATATTGCCTCACCTTGAGGCGCTCAAATAATCATTACTCATATTAAACTCGGCAGATCCTATCCATTCTGTTATAATGACTTAGGGATTATCATCCAGTCATATCAGAATTGTGACAGACAGCCTCCACTGATAGGAGGCAGACATAGGCAGCGGGACTGGTTGGACCTACTATTTTGGGTTTGTTGGTAAGGTTATCCAGCAACACTGATTTGGATATAGCATAAGCTAAATCTAGAATTCCCAGGAAGGTTAGCACCTTCCTGGTGTATGGGTTGTCTAGACCTCAAATTTTTAGTAGGTATTCTAATGGTATGTTAACATGATCTGGGTGTCAGTAATGACTTGGAACTTTGGAGGTATTGTAGTCACCCTAGATAAATATATTATCTTGCCCTCTTTCCCATCACTAGCAGGGGGAACAATCAGACTCAACAGCCCCTTACATGATGTTCAGGATGATCAATTCAGCCTTCACTTTCCGGTAAACAGGCGGGCTTTAGTTTCTGTCCTAGTGTCACAAGAGATTTAAAAGATCAGGGGACCCAATGCCCTAGTAGGAATAGAAAATCTTTATCATAATGGACTAGTACTGAGTAGTCTTGAAGGAACTCAGTCCCAAGGAGCAGGTCATAGCTTGGGTTATATAGCATGACAGCAGGGGTGTTCACAGCAATCTTTCCAAACTGTACAGGTAGAGAGGCATTGGCCCCTATAGATCAGGCGCATTGAGAGCCAGCCGTGCCATACTCCAATAGTGGCGCAAATCTAGAGCAATCTTGATGCGCTTCACTAACTTGGACGATATGACGTTTATGAGGAGTCACTGTCAACTTTGGTGAGGACTGGTATCTTAAGAACTCAAACTGCAACGCAGGTAACCAGACTTCCAAACTGGGGCAGTAGTTTGAGAAACATGGTAGAGTCATTGGGAGAAATGTAAGAAGTATTAATTTTATTATTATAAGTGGATAATGAAACTTCTTCTCCAGGTACAATAGCTCTAGGTTCGTTCAAGGTTATGGAGAAATCTTGAGGCGTAGTAAGGATGTCAGCATGGAGCGCCTCGTCCTTCATGATGACGGCCCTTTTCCAGCCTCATCAGCAAGTTGTTTTCAGCAAGTCTTGGTGCTGTGTCTGAAACCGTTATGATAGTTCATCAAAGGCAAAGATTCTTCTGGTTATTGACCACATGAACTTGAGGACAGTTAGAGGGACCTGAAGAGATAGCCTTATAGTGTAAGGTTGATTCAGGGACTTCGTTAAGTGCTTCTTTGATTTCCTATATACAGGTAAACCCATTCTTCTGTCCAATTATATGCATCCAAACCTCAAGGTAGGATCCTAATGTGGATATGACAGCAGTGATAGAGTCTTCCAAGGTGATATAATTGGTAGTGACTAAGGGCTGTGCTTGGGCATAAAAACGGGCGGCAAACTCCATAGGATTTCTCATTTATTAGAGGGGATATCCATGACCGCTTGTTTTTTGGTTGGACAGGGTGTATGTGCGCCAAATTCTTGGATTAAAGCCGTATGGACCTGTTCCCAGGTGTTGCACTCCTTAAAATGGGGGTCATGATCTCCAAGGCAGTGCTGTTGAGGCAGGGATGGAAATGCTTCATCTTCTGCCAGTTGGTGGCCTATTCCATGAAACTTTTATATGCATACTGGAAGGAGCAATGATTTCCTGGCCAGGGGTGAACTTTTCTTTAGAACTAGGTTTAAAGTTAATTACAAGAGGAGTGGAGAGGGTGTTAACACCAGGGATAGGCGCCAGCTTGGAGATCTTAATCTCTGCATAGTTGCAGGGGGCCTGCTGGTCTAGCCATCATTGTAGGCCCTCAAGGTCCTCATGGATTTCATTCCAGTTTCGTTTGAGGGAGGAAACGGAAGCCTTATTTGCAACCTGCTCTTTTAGGGATTAAATGTCAGTGCCCTGAAGCAAAGCTGGTTCTTGAGGGTGGTCAAATGGGTTTGAAATATTGAAAAGTTTGTTTGAGCTGAGAGATTGGACTATCAGTAATCTTGGTGAAGGCGCTGAAGTTGTCCATTTTGTCCAAAAGTGCCTCAATGGAGACCCTAGGGTTGAGGGGGACTCCATCCACTTGAAGTTTGCACCCCTGAGCTACATTTCAAATTTGATTGCATAAGGCAGCCAAGGCTGCTATCACATCCTTTCGCCATGTGTTGTCAGGGCCTTTGAGAGTGGGTGCTGCGGGACCTGAGGGCCCTTGAGGTCCATGGAGACCCTCTGGTTCTTTGAGTACCTTACGCCTTTGGGCCTTTAGGCCCCCTAGGCCCTTCAGAACCTTCAATACCGGAGGTGTGGTCATGAGAGGCCATCACCAGGTAGTGTTGTTTCAGGGTCTGTAACAGATACTCAACTTGGAGGAGGTGCCAATTACAACTTGCCTCAAGGAGTTGGACGCTCTGATACACCTGGTCCTCAAGATAACCAGAGATCCCGTTATCCAGCACAGCAATATGTCTCAGGCTTATTGATCAATTGTCAGTTATTGATAATGGTCTCAAGGTTGACATGGAAAAAGTAGGAGGCTGCATTTTAGAAATTGACAATGTAGGAGTGTAAGGCCTGGGTGAGCCCTAGTTGGGAGACTTCAGGATGGTGCAACCTACTAGCTGGAGTAAGTGATGAATATCCAGGTGGGCAAAGTTGTGAAGGTAGTGTTTGGGACTCAGGGTAAGTTCTCCTGCTGAAAGCTGGGCCAAGGCATAGAGACCCCAAATGGTAGAGGGCATGGAAGAGGCGTAGGAGCATCTGGAGAAGGCACCCACATAGTAGATACTTGTTATTAATTGTTGTACAATATTATTAAGGTTCTTATACTGAAGTTGGTACTGACTTCAATCAATGGAGGGCAGAGGGGAACTATGTGTCCTGGAATTCTATACTCTCAGGCTGCATGGGTGGCACTTCATGCCATGAAGTACTAATCCATCAAGTAACGCTTCTTGACTGATTAGCAGATTGATCTTCAGGACTGCTAGTATTCTCCAATGTTTGTGAAAGACATTTTCGCTTAAGACAGCTCAGAGCCCCCTGTAGTGAGCACCACATTTTGTCAGTGTTGCAGTTTTATAGACTGCTGTTGAGGTTTAAAGGTGGGCTCAAAGCTGAAAATTTGTGAAGAGGTCAAAAAATGTAAGGATGGACTGAATACAGACTACTTTATTAGATTAAAATGTATCAATATTAAGGGAGGATACCCCAGTGGTAGAGTATGGACCCTCTACCACTGCCTCCCGAGTTTGATCCTGGTAATGGACTTTGGGTAGGGGACAATTTTGACTGTGTTAGTTTTGCGCACCAATGCCCTGAACTGAGATAGCGAATAGCAAAGGCGGTACATGGAGTTCCTGGCCTATCATACGCCATGCATGGAGGTTTTCCGGGTTTTATCCTCCTTTCCCATTTTCTTCACTTCCCTAATCGGTGTGGTACCATCCCCAGGTCAGCCCACCTCAAATAAAATTTAAAATTTAAAAATGTATCAATATTTATAGGGTGGGTAGGGACATGGTGCCTCAAGGATCTTCATAGCCCCATCCACTCAGTATCTTACATAGCCTTCTGTATTGACCATCTGGGTGGCACCCTCACTGTACTTTGTCAACCCCATGACCAGAGCAGTAGAGGCCACGCCCCTTGCAGTTCAGGAAGTGGGGATGCTATTCCTGAAGCCATCTCCATTGATTCTCAAATGTGTGTGGATTCCTGATTGAATTTGGGTTTGGTGTCATCAAGTTAAGGCAATGTTCAAATAGGCTTGAGAGTTGATTCAATTTTGCTCAATTTGGAAATAGGGATTTTTATTTGTTTCTTTATCTCAAATCCTTACATCCTCTATGATTTAGTCAGTGAGTCATGAGTCATCAAACAGATAAATCAAGAAGGTGCCAAATCTAATTAAAGTTGATTTAATTAAAATTCCGCTGATTGTTCAATGGTATGGGAAAATTAGATACTCAATTTTGGATTAGATTCAATAGTATAGATGATGTAGTCCCACCACCACAACTTGAATTGATCTTGTAGTCCCATATCTATATTAAAGAAATTTATGCTGTTAATTTAGAGTTTATAGCCAATAAGAGCACAGAATTGCAGAAAAACTTAGTATCTGTTAATATGACATCAATAAGAAATCAACCCATTGCACTGCCCAACTAATCAAAAGCTGTGGGCCAATCAGATACATGTGACCTTGCTAATAGCCCTAATGCCAAGTTTAGCAAATTACAAAACAGCAATTCAGAACTCATGAGCATAACCCCAATTTAAGTTATAACGATTAAACCATACAAATTAACCAAATTAAACCAAACTGCCAAGCCAAAACCATTAGCCAGATTAAATTAACCAATTAGTGTCAAACCTCTCAGCTAAAATATTACCAATTCTTATCAAAATTGTATAAAATTTTCATCTCCTATATATGACTTTTATTTATTTTATTATGCTTTTGAACTAGCACCTAACTACATTAATTTCAGTTTCTCAAAATATTTGTGCCAAGTCTGGCTAAAAATTGGTTAAGTAGTTTTGAAGGAGAGGTTGAATAAACATACTTACATGCATATACAATGGTTTTACTTATTAGATGATAGCTTAAACCATCACAAATAAACGCTGCCCAATATAAAAATTAATTCAAATAAATTTTTTAACAATTTCAGTTATCAGCTATCCTGCCTGCTGTCACTCATAAGTTAATTAAGACAATATAACCTATCATAATTGAGTAATATAAATATCAAAACATCTTTCTTTTTAAGTTTAATGAAAAGTGCAATGATGACATCACAACATGACAATAAATTAAATGGTAAAGACAGTTTCAAACAACATCTACTCAATAAAACACATTCACAGATGTACTGAATGATGTACTGACAGATTGAAATATAAAACAATGAGTCTGATAGGGTCAATCTATTTGGGTGAGTGGGCGAGAATTAGCAAAAAATATCGAATCTGAAACTATTAAGTCTGATAGGTTCAATTTATTTGGGCAAGTAGGTGAGAATTGACAAATATTAGCTAATGTTTCACCAAATTTCTCACCTAAAACTAAACAAAAAATAGCTTTAGAGTTTTAAGTAGATTAAGTAAAGTTAGGATAAGGAGCTCGCCAGTCATGAGGGCAACAGCGAAGCTGTTAGTCTAAGTGGCTTGAGAGTAGCACTGGCACAGCCTATAGGCTTTATCAGTGTGAGCTTATAAATAAACTAGCAACGCTGGGTAACTCCACTTTATGATATAAACCCCAAATTAATCAGTTAAAATCCTCTGGGAATAAATAAACCCAAGCAACGCTGGGTAATTCCGCTAGTCCAACCATAAGAAACATTCATGCACTTAAGCTTTTTACCATAAGGTAAAGCTTGATTTATATTTGTCAATTATCTTTAGATTTTATAGCATGTTGATATCCCGTTTTACCCAGCATCTTTTTGTTGGTATAAATTTTATTCGAGGTGGGCTGACCTGGGGACGATACCGCACCGATTAGGGAAAAGTGAAGAAAATGGGAAAGGAGGATAAAGCCCGGAAAACCTCCATGCGTGGCGTATGATAGACCAGGAACTCCATGGACCGCCTTTGCTATTCGCTATCTCGGTTCGGGGCATTGGTGCGCAAAACCAACAGTCAAAATCGCCCCCTACCCAAAGTCCATTACCGGGATCGAACTCGGGAGGCCTTTTTATTGGTATAATTTAAAGGAAAATATTCATTTATTCAAGGTAAGCTGACCCTTAACAGATATTATCTATATATATATATAAATGAATGTCTGTATGTTTGTCTGTCTGTCTGTCCCGAATGCATTCCTATACCATTCATTCAATTGTGATGAAACTTTGGTGAGTTGTTGTGTGCATGCCCGAGAAGGTTTATGAATTTTAAAAAATATTATTTTAATAGTAAAATAAAAAGTTTTATATGTAACAAGTGAAAATCCTTTATATACTTCGATGGTATTCGCTATATTGTTACAGCTGAGCAGTTTGATATTCAGCTGATTTGATATTTTAAATGGTTTTGTTAAGTGGTTAGTGGTCATTCGGGTATTTAACAAGTTTATCTAAATCAAAACTTTGAATCAAAAGTCCAATTGATTTTAAAATACCTCCTCTAGCATAATCAGCTCAGCTTTTAGCTCTAAACTTCAACTCTATAAAAAGTCAGTTGTTCGAATCCTGGCGTAATCACTTTTTATACACTTTTCTTAAACTAACTGTCAATTCTGTCTGTCTGTAATTAAATCTTACAAGCTCTATTTCAGACACTTATCTATATATATAATTTAATAATTCATCAAATTTCTCACCTAAAACTCAACAAAAATCAGTTACAGGGTTTAAGTAGATTAAGTAGTTAGGATAATCAGCTCACCAGCCATGAGGGCAACAGCGAAACTGTTAGTCCGAGTGGCTCGAGTAGTGCTGACACAGCCTATAGGCTACAATGTGAGCTTATCATCTAATAAACTAAATACCCTAGCGAAGCACGGGTATCTGGACGTTAGGTTTATATATTTTAAAAACCTGCCTAATTTGGTTCACCTAATTAATAAAATACTTTTGGCAAGTTAAGTCGAAGTTGATTTAGTAGTTTGGAAGATGTCACTTGCTCAATGATTTTAAGTATAAAGAGATGTTTCGGGTAGCAGGTTGGTGTTATTTGATTGATTCGATAGGTTTTTTTTGTTTGGCCGAGTGGTTGATGGCTTTTGTTTGAATCGATAGGACACAGTTTAGCTTTGAGGGGTGATTAGTTATTGGTTGTTTTGATAATTTCAGTTAGGTTTGCCTAAGTGGTTGGTGGTTTTTGGTTGATTCGATTGAGCAATTGGATTTGGCTGAGTGGTTTTTTTTAGTACTAGATGGTTTGGCTGAGTGGTTTTGTTTATCTATAATATAAAATCCAAATTAATAGATTGAAAATCTTTAATTTTATAGACACCGTAGCGAAGGACGGGTAAACGGCTAGTTGTTTACATTAATTTGTATAAATTGGTAGATGACCATCAAATAAGTTTAGAGTAGATAAACTTATTAATTAAACCAAAAACTACTAACCATTCGCCCAAACCCAATTAGACTTATTAAATCAACCTAAAACATCTAACCGCTTTGCAAAACCATTTTAACTATTAAATAAACCAATCACTTAATACCTACTTAAAGATTAACTTAATAATTAGCCAAATCACCAAATTCTTGCTAAAACTATTTATACTATCAAATCAATCAAGTATCAAACTGCTCAGCCAGAACAAATCAACAATTACCATTGAAAACATATCAAACTTTCCCTCTTAATATAAAACTTTTAATATAATTATGAAAACGAAAACTATGGCTTCAAAAGGGTGGTTAGCCGAGCGGGTAAAACTGCTTCCACCCCTAGTGCAGGTTTTGAGTTCGAAACCTGTACTGGCTAGAAAAATTCTCGGTGTGGTATATTTGTCCCAAGGTCGACCCACCTCGAATACTTTTTTTAAAAAATTATGGCTTCAAGGTGCACATGGACCTCCTCCCGTCCACCTGATTACAAAAAATTCATACTCTACAAGCTGTAGTTTTTGCTGGGCATCATATACACATACATACTTAAGCACTTGATTTTATTATATATAGATGATAAAAAATACCACGAATGGTACCGTGAATCCAGCTTGATTGAGGAGGAACTCATGTTTCATTCAGACATGTAACGTAAGATAATCTGGTTAATCTGAGGGATGTTTTAGGATTTTAAACAGATAATGCTTTTCAAATATATTCTGAAAATAGCAATTTATTTAATTGTGCAAAATTGCAAATAATATTGAGGTTCAATGATATTAGACTTCTAAATGGAAGTTCAATTTATGTTTTACTGTTCAATTGATTAATAATTCACTCCAATTTAATGGACAAAATTTCTGAAAGTATCAAGCAACATTTTAATCACTTTTAATGTTAAAAAACTTATGGGCACAATTGCCACAACTTTTGGATATACCAAAGGGAATTTAGATTCGACAGCATAATGAATGCTACAAGTTGATCACTAGATCTAATAGTACTTTCCAGCAACTGGTGCCAATGATTTTTAATAGATAGGCATTGAATTGCCACTCATCACCTAAAATATCCTTTTTGTATACCAGTTAAGTTACCTTGGATTTTTTTATCTGGTAGCTTTTTTATCTATTCAAATTTATAAGCAACGGTTGCCTGAGTTAATTTACCAAATGTTGGCATAATCATTGCTGAGCCATTTTTTGTTATGTAGCACTTATTAACCTATTCAGTCATTTTCAAAAAAAATCATCCGTTTTTTGGCCTTAAATTTGGCACGAATTCTTAGCCGACGTTCACTCTTTTTGTAATCATTTTGGTCCTTGTCAGTACATAAATATCTAGTAGATTTAGTCTTTGTTCGTAACATAAATTTTTGGTAAATTTGGTCCTTGTCCTTAACACGAATATTTGACAAGTTTTGAATTAATATATGTAAATCTCATTTTTTGGATGCATATATGCGTTTTTAGAAATAAATATCCCTCAGTTTTTGGATGCATATATGCATTTTAAATTTATATTACCCCCCATTTTTTGGATGCATATATGTGTCGAATGATTGAAAGGGTTAACTTCAAAAAGTGAAGCTTTTGTATTTATTAAATTCCACAAACCAGTGCATCAGCCACTTTACAGTGGAAGAGATAAAACCATTGATCATAATCCATTGTAAAAATTTACTAGTTTGTTCTTATTGGCAAACAACCCTAGTGATCTTTTTACTGCACAGGTTCAGTTTCCTAGTGCACCTCACATTGTATAGAATGTATTATCCAATAATAGTATGGAGACTATTATCTGTAGTTGAGTTTAAACTATTATTAGGCCCAACACTATGGCCAGTACTTCCAATTAAATACTCCAAGTCATACTTGTAGGGATTTGTTCCCTATATTACTGTCCAGCTAATCTTTATCAAGATCTCCTGATGACAGTCTCTTTTGGCCCAACACACAGTCAGCAGCTATCCCTGATTTGTGGTTTCCTTCATCTCTAGATCCCCACTCAGATCTCTACTCTTCTCTCTGAGAGTCTTCCAGTTATTACCTTCTGCAATAATATCCTTGAGATGGAACTTCACACTGGATGCTGATAGTCTAACTATACACCAAATTGACAATATTACTAATACTAATAATACTAATAATAATATTGACAATAATACTTTTGGTAATAATAATAATAATATTTTTATTATAGTGAATCCTAGGGAATTATATAGTAGGGAATTCAGCTGTCTAACCCTCAGTTGACACCTCTTTGATGAAATGGCAGCCGTTGCCATTGAATCACCCTTCCTCATCTTGGAAGCTATAGTCTTCCCTATCCTGGCTAGGATTCTGTCATTGGATATCCTTGAGACCTCAAATGGAAAGAGTCAGAAAATATGTCCCTAATGTTTTCCTCTCAATCCAAGTGAACCAACCATAATTGGCTAGTGAACTGCTTAGGTAATGAGACTTTTTATCCCATTATGGCAGGTCACTTCACCAACTGATAAATTTGCTAGTTGCAGGTGGCATCATTTGCCTCACAACTCACTACTCATTCCTAATCAGTCAGTGATGAAACCTGACTGATCCCTATCAGTACACCTGATAGTTAATCACTATCAGATACCCCTATTTCATCAGCCACTCCACCCAATGAGATATTAGGTATTTATCCTGATCAATCCCCAATGGATATGACCAGATGAATATCCCAAAATCCCCCAAATGTAGTTCCTATAAAACTCAGGCCAACCAATTTCTGATTCACTTTGCCTTAGGGAATTTTCCCCTTATGACACCAGGTAATCTAGTAGGCTAGGAATATGGGCAAAAATCCCAACACATCCCCCTCTTGCCTAGATTTTCAGTGAGAAAAGGACTGGGGCATGAGAACACCACTTTGGACACCTAGGAGAATACTTCATTTGGTTTAAGAGGAGTACACTCATCAATACTCAACACTGCTTGGGACAACCTTTGGCATATGGCATTCTTCCTCTTCCTCCTTGCTACTGCCTACTCAGAGTGCAGTCCCCACAACCTTCTGTCATGCTGAGCTGATTGATTTACTCATGACAATATTATTTCTGGGATCCAGTTTTCCCCCATCAGGGCATATGACCCTCTGTTATATTCAGGATTCTTGGTCCAGTATCCTTGAATTCCTGATTCTCTCCTCATCCTAGACAGGAGACTCTTGCCATCAATGTTCATTTTGTGGCTTGAGTTAAGAATACTTATTTCTATTTGCCCTCATTATTTTGTTCATAACCTCTTGGCTATAAGTCATTTTTAATTCCTCCCTCAGAAAGCTTATCTCATTAATTTTGAGATTAATTTTCCCAAAATTGGAGCCTAATGGATTATAGAGTGCATAATGTCAACTTCTATATAGGTCCAACATCCCCCCTCTAGTTCTGCTCATATGTCAAATTCTGAATCTTGCTACCAGAAGCTTCTTAACAGTCTGTCAGATCTGGACCTCCGCCTCTTCCAGAAGATGAGTCAGGATGCTCAATGGAACCTCTTCTATGGTCCTTCCAGGACTCATAAACCTATTATGGTGCAAGCAGCTAGTCCTTCCATCAAATTACTGGAAACGGTAACCAATCCCTCCAAAATCAGGCTGACCATCATTTTGAATAACTATCGGCTGACTCTTCCTTTGCAGTCAATTCCCAAGTTGGACTTCAAACCCTCCTGGATTCAACTCCTTTCGCTGATGCTCCAAATGACATCATCGATGCTTCAGAGATCATGCCAGTCACTCTGGATCATTTGTTCTTGGCTGGGTCAGACTTGCTCCCTGAGTTCCTCTTCTGACTTAGTCAATTCTACAAATCCGCTGCACTGGTTTCTGAGCTCTCAATTGGGAACAGCATAAAATTCGAGCTCCCCTACACTGAACTCCAGACCCAAGTCACCAAGACTTTGTCATTAGCACTGAATCCCTCTGATCTGGACAATCTTCTGGATCAGGATACTGTCACTTATGTTCTTTGCTTTGCTGGCCAAGTTCTTCAAAGTTGGTCAATGAAGATTCCAGCCTTGCCTGGCTTCCACTGTTCATTCAGCTTTAGCTTCTGTGAAGCCCATAATCATTGTTTGCAGGATACAATCTGCTCTCTGCACAACTACCTCTTCTCCGGAGCTTCTCATCGCTATCTTCCATTGATGGCGTTAATTGGGGGCATGATTCAGCAACCCCCATTGAGTATTCCTTCTTCGCTGCCAGCTCACATGTCCGGTGTCCTTGATGAAGCCCATCGACAGGTGCTCAAGACAGATCTTCCAGCTCCAGTGCCTTATCAGGATTACTTGGGGTTATTCGCCAATTTCCTCTTTCTCTATTGCTGTTTTCCTCCCTGCTCCAGGGTTTTGCGATTGGCTTCATCCAACATATCCATTTCACTTCCCCAGTCACGTTTTCTCAGGGCTTGGCATCTGCTCAATGAACATGTTTCATGTAAGTCTCACCCTCACAAGTGTCCAATTGCATATCAATTTCAACGGGCTGTTTCTTCCTACCACAATCCATCCTCCCTCCCCCAAGAGGTGACATAGGCAGAATCATCCCCATACTGAGGATGACCAATAAAAATAAAAATTATAAAAATGTATTGTCTTTTTTTCTATGCATTTAAAAATCTTTTTTACAATATCTTTTATCAATTTTTTATCTTTATTCTTCATTTTTCCTATGGGACTTGACCTTGTTTCAGTTCAGAGGTCCATCTTTTCCCCCAAACTGGGTCCTGGGTACTTAAACCTATTAGTTTTCTATGGTTCAGAGGTCCTTCTTTCAGAGTTAACCATCTAGATTGGTTCAGAGGTCCTTTTTTAGGACTTGACCTAATCATCAGGACATGACCAACTTAATGGTTCATTGGTCCTTCAAAAACTCTTTTATTTTTTTTTTGATACAACATTTTAGGTACTTAGCGTGGACTCGATTTATTACTCTTCCATCCAAGAGATTCTTGATAAAGTAAGTATAGGTTGCCAACTTTGTGATTACTTCAAACGGACCCAACCACAACGCATCCAATTTGTTTCTTCATCCAAAACCATGTGTATCACAATAGGTGACTTTTTCTCCTATTTGATATTCTTCTAATGCCAGTCAATTCTTATCATCCATCAATTTCACTCGTATCCTTTTATTTAAAGTTGTATTGAATGCTTGTGATTACATATTGATCAGGATACTCATCATTGGTTCAAGTATTGTTTGGTACTCATTCCCAACGTAGGTTCTACTACTGAATATAATGTTAGCGGCAACGCGGCCATCCTCCTGTATAGTAACTCAAATGGTGTCTTTCCCATCGCCATATGATGACTAATGTTGTAGGCAAACATCACCAAACTCAGGTACATTACCCATGCAGAAGTTCTCCCTGCAACTAGCTTCCTCAGCATCGTGACCAGCGTCCCATTGACCCGTTCTACCAGTCTGTTCATCTATAGCTGGTATGGTACTGACATGACTCCTTGGATCCCCATTATTTCATTTAGCCTTGGGATCACATGAGATGTGAAGTTGGTCCCATTGTCACTCAGTAGGACTTGCGGACATCCATGCTGGTATACTACTTTATCCAGAATGAATCTCGCAGTACTGGTAGCGTCAACTCTGGTTAGGGCTTTCATTTTGACCCATCTCATCAGATGGTCAATGGCTACTATGATATACTTGACTCCTCCTGTGCTCATTGCCAGCGGTCCTATCACATCAATGGACACCATGTGCCAGGTGAATCCAGGTCGGACCAGTCAGTATCCAGTTGTATTCTTGTGTGGTTTATGAATCTGGCACTCCACACAACAAGCCAGATGATCTGCAAAATTGTAGTTAATCAATTCCCAGTAATATTACTGGCAAATATGGTCAGTTGTTTTTCTCAAGCCTCCGTTTCTGACAGCCTTGTGAGCTTCTTGTACTATTGCTGCTCTTTCTGACAGTTTTGGGAATAATAGCCACTTCCCATTTTTCATCTTGAATAATTGTCCATCCATAGTCTCGGTGTTTTTCATTGCTTTTTGAAGAGCACCTTGGATTTCTTGAGGCTCATCCTCAATTCTCCCTTGACCATTCTCTGGAATAGCTCATCCACCTGCGGGTATACCAACTGGACCATTGGTAACCACAATAAGCCATCCGCATTCTGGTGAGAAGCCCCTGCTCAGTGGACTATCTCATAATTGTAAGCCTGAAGTTTGAATGCCCATCAGGCCAGTCATCCTTCCAGTTCCCATATATTGTGCAGCCAATGCAGCAAAGAGTGGTCTGTCACCACCTTAAAGTGCGTTCTGTGGACATACACCTGAAACTGCTTACATGCACAAATGACTGCAAGGCATTCACACTCAGTCATGGTGTAGTTCCTATCAGTGGCTGAGAGTGTCTGGCTCACATATGTCACCGGATGCTCTTCACCAAGTTCATCTAGTTGGCTCAGTATGGCGCCAATCACCATCAACAAAGCATCAGTTTGAATGATAAACTCCATATTGAAATTCAGATATTTCAAGATTGGCGAATTAATCAGATACTGGCATAACTCATCCTTATCAGTAGATTTTTCCCGGTGTTGACCTTGTGAACTACATCTTGTGCGCATCCCAAATCATGGTTGTCCTGAGCAAACACTTCCCAATATTTATTAAATAATTTGAGCACCTCCTCCTTCTGCCCTTCCAGCAGATCTGCGAGCTGCTCCTGATCAACCAATAGGTTGATGCTTTCAGCCACCCTGGCCAGTAATCTCATTTCATTGAGAGACCCAAAATTGTGGAATTGTCTTAATTTGGCCTGATTGGCAGATTTCCCCATTAATGACCTTGCAATTCACTTCATGTGTATCCCAATTCCTGGTCATTTTTGAGCGAATATTCTCCAATACTTTTCAATAATTCAAGCATCTCCTCTTGCTGGCTTTCTGACAGATCAGCGAGTTGCTCTTAATCAATCAATAGGTTGATACTTTTGGCTACCCCAGCTGATAATTTCATCTCATTGAGGGTGGAATTTCCTTCATTTGGCCATCAGGACATCTTGTCACTTCTTAGGTCCAAAACTCTTAGACCATAAAATCGATATTTTGATATTATATATATTTTTTTGTATTTTTCTTTTGCAATGGGACTTGCAACCTACAAAAAGTTTCAGAGGTCCTTCTTTTCCCTTTATCCTAACTGGGTCCTGGGTACTTAAACCTACCAGTTATCATGGTTCAAAATTTTATCTTATTAAGATTTAACCAACCATTTGGTTCAGTGGTGCCCTTCTGGGAATTGACCAAAATATCAGGACATAACCATTAATGGTTCAGAGGTCCGCTGGGAACATTGCAATTATTTTCTCTTAGGCTCAATACTACTGATTAGTATTAACCTTTCTCCCTATATGACCAGCAGCGCTGTCTCCTCATGTTTAGGCCATACTTGCCAACTTTGGGCAGTTCTCCTTCATTAGGCCTTTAATCCTGACTGGAAATTCGTCCAACAGGCCCTAATTTCATCTCTTATTCAGCAACTGATGCTTTCAGATCTTTGTATCTCATCAGCCAACAGTTTCATCCAATTGTCCAGATCATTTTTCTCCTGAAAACGATTTTCAGCCTTCATGGCTATCCTTAATTACACAGGTCATTCTGGCCTCGTTAGCTTCATCCAATTTCTCCTAAATTGACGAACTTGTCTCCAGTAACTTCTGACCAGTGATTGAGTGTTATTAAATAAAATGATTGCTCCACTATCTTGGATCAATCATTTCCTATTTTGACTTCATTTCTTCATTGGTATGGCAATCTTATTCCCCTTATAGATTGTTTCTTATTTTGTCCCATGCCTCATCTACACACTCTCTCCTCAGTACTATTTAAAGTAAACCTTATTTCAACCTGAGTTGATCCTGCTGTTTCTTGGGACTATTTACAGTGGACCCAATTCCAACCCTTGTTGGCCTTGCCAAAATTCTTCATCTAAAGTAGATATCTGGTGGAACTGGTTTCCTTGCAGCGCTAAATAGTTTCATATCTAGGCTGCAAGTCCTTTTCCCTGAACTTGAGTACCTTCATTTTGCTTCACTTGAAGCTCCACTGCTGAGATGGGTGAACGCCACTGAACGTGATCCTTTTCACGTTAATCTTTGTTACTTCCTTCTGTATTATTTCTAAAATTGAAAAAAACCTCTTTATATGACATCATAATAGATTCTTCTACTCAACTACCCCTGTAGTGAGCACCAACTTGTACAAATTTACTTAGTAGTTGATTATTGGTCATCAACCCAGTAACCTTTTTACTGCACAGGTTAGGTTATCTCGTGCACCTCACGTTGTAAAGAATATATTATCTGATAATAGTATGGAGACTATTATCCATAGTTGAGTTAGAACTATTTTCAGGCCCAACTCTTTGACCAGTACTTCTGATTAAATACTTGATAAGTTGTACTTGTAGGGATTTGTTCCCTCTATTACCGTCCGCTCAACCTTTGTCAAGTTCCTCTGATGACAGTCTCCTTTGGCCTAACACACAGTCGGCAGCTATTCCTGATTTGTGGTTCCCTTCATCTCTAGACCCTGCTTGGATCTCTACTCTTCTCTCTGAGAGTCTTCCAGTTATTACCTTCTGCAATAATATCCTTGAGATGGAACTTCACACTGGATGCTGATAGTCTAACTATACACCAAATTGACAATATTACTAATACTAATAATACTAATAATAATACTGACAATAATACTTTTGGTAATAATAATAATAATATTTTTATTATAGTGAATCCTAGGGAATTATATAGTAGGGGATTCAGCCATCTAACCCTCAGTTGACACCTCTTTGATGAAATGGCAGCTGTTGCCATTGAATCATCATTCCTCATCTCAGAAGTGATGGTCTTCCCCATCCTGGCTAGGATTACGTCATTGGACATCCTTGAGACCTCAAACAGAAAGAGTTAGAAAACGTGTACCTAATGTTTTCTTCTTGATCCAAGTGAACTGACCATAATTGGCTAGCGACCTGCTTAGGTAATGAGACTTTTTGTCCCATTATGGCAGGTCACTTCACCAACTGATAAATTTGCTAGTTGCAGGCGGCATCATTCCTTCACAACTCACTACTCATTCCCAAAATGTTCAGTGATGAAACCTGACTGATCCCAACTGGTACAACTGATAGTTAATCACTATCAGATGCCCCTATCTCGCTGGCCACGCCAACCAATTAAATATTAGGTATTCATCCAGATCAATCCCCAATGGGTATGACCAGGTGAATATCCCAAATTCACCCAAACATAATTCCTCCGAAACTTGGGCCAACCAATTTCTGATTCACTTTGCCTTTGGGAATTTTTCCCTTGTGACACCAGGTAATCTAGAAGGCTGAGAATATGGGCAAAAATCCCAACATCCATCTAAGCTGCAATTGGGCAGATAGCATATTCTAAAGAGAGGACAATAAGAATAAAGTTAGTTTTATAAGTGTTGACACTACAGTTCTTTGGACTGGTGCTGAGGTTCGCGGTAGCTCAAAGCTGAAAAAATTGAAAAGAGCACCGAGGAGGAAACAAAAAGAGAGTTAGAATACCGAATATTTTATTTAACTAAAAGGTTTTGATATTTATAGGGTGTGTTGGGACTCGGTGCCTTTGAGATCTTTGGGGCCTCATCCAATCAGGATCTTTACTGATCTTCTGGAATGGCCTCCTCGAGGGCATCCTTAATGGATAGCATAACTCACCTGACTGAATGGGTGGAAAGGCTGCCACACGTGACTCAGGAATAGGTGAGGATGATCCTGAAATAGTTTTAGCTTGGTTAGGTTTGACAACTGATCCAGCACGGCCTGATTTGTAATATAGGAATTTGCTACAACTTTTATCTCAAATCCCAATAAGGCCCCCCTCAAGATCCTGTCAGAGGGGGTATATGGCTGGAGGAACCGACCATGCACCCGGTTTACACAGTCCCTTGATTAATGTCAGCAATGGAGTACTCAGACTTCACCTTATGTATGACTTTGTAGGGTCCAGACCACAGTACGTCAAGCTTATTCTGTCAGCCTCCAGGTCAATGATGATAAAAGAGAATGATGTCACCTAGTTGAAAATCTGGTAAGGAGGGTCGTCCAAGATTTGATTGGGATGTCTCTCTTCCAGTGGTTGTAATAATGCCTTGGGTGGCTTGGGCTTGGAGTCAGATAACTTCATCAGCTAGAGCCCTCATATTAAATCAGAGTTCTCAGGGGTGGAGGCTCTGAGCAGGGGCTGGATGCTACTGGGTAGCCAAGGTGCCCGTCCATACAGGGATTCAAATGGGGACATCTTGATGAAATGATGATAGCTTACTCGGTAGGCAAGCAAGGCGCTGGGCAGATGATGGTTCCAATGGGCAGGATCTGAGGCGGCCAACTTCTGTAGGATGGAAAAAGAGTTCCATTAGCCCGTTCTACCGCCCCATTAGTAGAAGGGTGGTAGGGGGCAGCGAAACTCTGGGTGGTGCCAAATAGCGAAGTTAGTTCCTGTACTACCTGGGAGGTGAAGTTCAACCCATTGTCTGAGAGCAAGGTCTGGGGGCACCTGTGCTGGGTGAATATGGAGCAAACAAGAAATAGGGCGATAGCCTTAGCGGTGGCTGCAGGGACTGAGATTGCCTTGAACCACTTAGTTAGATGGTATATGGCTAGAATGATATATTTGTGACCATGTAGCCCAGTGGGAAGGGGACCCACCACATCGATACTAACAACATTGAAAGGTTTGGTTGGGGCAACAACTGAGTGCAGATATTGAGGGTTGGCCCAGTCTTGGGATCAACAGGTCATACAAGCTTTCAGACCCTCTTGGATGGTTTCTACCATTTGGTCCCAGTAGCAGCGTGATTTCGGCCACTCATGGGTCTTCTTGACTGCACCATGCCCAACAGTAGTATGGCCTTCCAGGATCACGTCAGTTCGAGAGGAAGGTCATATGTAGGGTAGGCACTTCTTGTTGACTCTTTTGTAGAGTAGCTCGTCCTTGATCTGAGTGTCTTGAGTCATTTGGCGGAGTTCAGCCTGAACCTTGGGAGTTTCTAGTTCCCATTGTTCAGACTGTCCTATCAGGTCATAGAGCTGATCCTCCTCTGGGGTCAGAACTGCTAATACCGGCATCCTGGAGAGGCCATCGGCATTCTAGTGTATAGCGCCTGCACAGTGGATGATGGTGAAGTCGTAGTTTTGCAGATGTAGGGCCCACCTGGACAACCGACCATCAGGGTCTTTCATTTGTTGCAGCCACTGGAGATAAGAATGGTCTGTAATAATAGTAAAATGTGTACCGTAGAGATAGGGCCAGAAATGCTTGATGGCTAAGAGAACGGCTAGACATTCCCTCTCAGAGACGCTGTAGTTCCGCTCAGCCTTGCTTAACGTCTTGCTAAAATAAGCTACAGGATGATTAACCTGATTCTCATCGTGCTGAGCCAAGATAGCCCCAAAGGCGACGTTGCTTGCATCCGTGAACAGCAAGAAAGGTTTGTCAAAATGAGGATGAACTAGAACAGGTTTAGTACATAAGGATATACTTAAGGCGTTGAAGGCCTGTTCCTGCTCAGGTCGCCACTTGAATGGCACGTTCTTTTGTAGGAGGTAGAACAACGGCTTGGCTAGGTCAGCAAACCGTGGGATGAACTGATGGTAATAGCCCACCATACCTAGAAAGACTTGAATATCTCATAGGCTTTGGGGGTGCGACATCTTCTCTATGGCGTCAAATTTGTTGGGAATAGGTTGGATGCCACGCTTGGAGACCTTATGACCTAGAAACTCTAGCTCAGGTTGGAAAAAGGAGCACTTCGAGAGCTTGAGCTTGATGGAGGCCTTCCTGAGACGCTCAAAGACTTCCTTAAGATGTTCTACATGTCCATTAAAAGTTCGCAAAAAGATGGTGATGTCATCCAGGTAGATGAGGACACAGGAGAGCTTCAAGTCCCCAAGGATCCCATCCATGGCGCGCTGGAACGTGGCTGGGGCGTTGCAGAGGCCTTGGGGCATCTGGGTGGGCTCAAACAGCCCCTCATGGGCGATTAGAGCACACTTGGCTCAGTCTTTGGGGGCAAGCTCGACCTGCCAATACCCTCTGGTGAGGTCCATGGCTGAGAAGCACTGGGAACCCGCAAGCAGATGGAGAGAATCATCAATCCAGGGCAGAGGATAGCTGTCCTTCTTGGTGATGGAGTTGAGTCATCAATAATCCATCACCACCTGGTGCTTGCCATCCTTCTTTCAGATCAGCAAAAGAGGGGAGGACCAAGGACTACGCGAAGGGACCAAGAGCCCAGCATCAAGCAGCTGTTTGAGTTCTACCATGACCTGGGCCTCTTTGACCTTGCTCTTTTAGTAAGGCTGGGACTGAAAAGGGGGGCATCCCCAGTTTCTACATGGTGGAGGACTTCGTCCATCCTATCAAAATCATAGGTCAAAGTGGAGAATAGATCCAAGTATTCCTCCAGGAGCTCCTGAACTTTAAGTCGCTGTTCATCAGAGAGGTCCTTTCCTATGTTATCGTCGACCAAATTAACCAAGGGTGGTGACTCCAAGCCAAAGTCCCTTAAGTCCCCAAAGCTTTGAACATCAGCAACAGCCCCAATTGGTAATAGGCAGATGTAAGCGGCGGGTTGGTTCAGACCTACAACTTTTAGTTTGTCAGTCAGGTTGGCTAGCAACACTAATATCGATCTGGCATATGCTGGATCAAGGATCCCAGGGCAGGTCAGCACTTCCTTAGGAGATGGGTTATATAAGCCTCAGACCTCCAGTAAATACCCCAAGGGAATGTTGTTGTGGACCCAGGTGTTGATGATGACTTGGGATTTTAGGAGTATGGTAGTCACCCAGGGAAAGTATATTGGCATCCCCTCTAATCTGTCAACAGCAGGAGGGGGTAGTCAGACTTGAGAGCCCTGGATGTGGTACTCGAGCCAATCAATTCATCCTTCAGTCTCCAGTAGGCAGGCTCAGGCCTTGACATCAGCCCTAGAGACATGAGCAGTCTCAAAAACCAGAGGGACTCAATGTCCTAAAAGGGAGAGGAAACCACCATCATAGTGGAGAACCACCAAATATTCTCAAAGGAACTGGGTCCCAAGGAGCAGGTCGTAGCTAGGGTTGTCCAGAGCGATGGTGGTCATATCCAAAGTGAGCTTTCCAAACTCAATCAGTAGAGAGGAATAGGCCCCTATTGATCAAATGCACTGGGGGCCAGCCATGCCATACTCCATGTAGTGTGGCATATCAGGAGTGATCTTGATGCATTTCATCAGCTTGGAAGAGATGACGTTCATGGGGGAGCCACTGTTGACTATGGCATAAACTGGAATCTTGTGGACCCGGATGACAACTCGGGTGACCAAACTTCCAAACTGGGGCAGCAACGTAAGGAACATGGGAGAATCATCAGAAGAAGAGTAAGCAGTATCAATGTCTTTATTGTCATCAGATACCACAACTACTTCCTCAGAAGCGATGGCTTCTGGCTTATGCGCAGGGGATATTTGAGGCTGGGCAGGGATGTCAGCATGGAGCGCCTCATCCTTCATTCTGACGGCCCTTTTCCCGCCTCCTCAGCTAGACGTTTCCAGCAAGTCTTAGCACTATGCCTAAAGACATTGTAATAGGTGCATTGAGGATGAGGGTTCTTCTGGTTCTTGACCACATGGACCCTAGGGCGTTTAGAGGGGCCAGTGGACGTGGCCTTAGAGTGTATGATCGTGGCAGGGATCTCATTGAGGGCCTCCTTAATCTCCCTGATACAGGTGAACCCGTTCTTCTGCCCAATCATGTGCATTTGGACTTCAGGATAGGACCCCAAGGCGGAGATGACAGCAGTGATGGCGTCATCCAGAGTTATATGGTTTGTTGTGACCAAAGGTTGTGCCTGGGCATAGAACCGGTTAGCAAACTCCATAGGGTTTTCTCCTTTGTTCAGTCAAATGCCCATGAACGCTTGCTTCTAGTTGGCCAGGGTTTGGTTACTGCAGAATTCTTGGATCAAGGCGGTGCAGACCTGTTCCCAGATGTTACACTCCTTTAGATGAGGAGTCATGATTTCCCAGGTGGTGCTGTCTAGACAGGAGTGGATGTGTTTCACCTTTTGTCAATTGGTGGCCTCCTCCATGGAACTCTCATAGGCATACAGAAAGGAGGCGATACTTTCCCATCTGGGGGTGAACCTTTCCTTGAAACTAGGTTTAAAGTTAGCTACAATGGGAGTGGAAAGGGTGTTAACGCCTGGGATAGGTGCCAGCTCCAAGGTCTCCATTTCTGCATAATCTCGAGGAACCCGCTGATCTAACCGCCTCCACAAGCCCTCTAAGTACTCTTGAATGTAGTCCCAATTCTGGCTGAGGGTGGAAGCGGAAACCTTATCAGCAACCTGCTCCTTTAAGGATTGAATCTAGGCGTTTTGTTGATGGAGCTGGTTTTCAATGGTTTTCAACCAGGTTTTGAACCCACGACAAGTTGTTTCAAGATGGGAAATATGAGCGTCAGTAAGCTTCATGAAGGCGCTGAGGTTGTTCATCTCATCTGACAGTGCTTCGATGGAGACCCTGGGGTTGAGGGGGATGCCATCTGATCAGAGCTTGCACTCCAAAGCCACCTTTTGGATTTGATCCCATAAGGCAGCCAGGGCGGTTATTATATCCATTCACCAGGGGTCTTTGGGTTCGCCTGAGGTTGGAGGGCCCAGGGGCCCTCAAGGCCTGTGTGGTCCTTTGGGTCTGGCTGGCCCTTGACGCCCTTTGGGGCCTTCAGGCCCCCTAAGCCCTTCTGGACCAGCACCCGCGGGGGGGGTAGTCGTGAGAGGCCAGCTCTCAATGGTGCTGCTGTAGGAATTGTACCAGTTCTTTGACTTGTTGTAGACGCTGGGTCCATGTTGCTTTGAACAGCTGGGCGTTTTGGCGAAACTTCTCCTCGAGGTAGCTGGAGATTCTGCTATCCAGTACTACAATATGATTGCAGATCTTATTGATTAGTCATCTGTTATCAAGAATAGCTTTGCGATTGTCATGCACAAAGGAGGAGGCGGCATCATAGAAGTCAATAATGTAGGAATGTAAATTCTGGGTGAGCCCTAGTTGCCAGGAGACCTCTTGATGGTGTAATCTGACTAACTGGAGGAGGTGATGGATAGCGGGATGGACAAAGTTATGAAGGTAGCGGTCAGGCCCCAGGGTAAGCTCCACAGCTGGCAATACAGCCAAGGCGTAGAGGTCCCACATTGTGGATGGTATGAAGGAGGCGCGGGAGTGACTGGAACAGGCGCCCTTGGAGTAGATGCCATTTATTAATTGTTGAATGACATCATTGCTATGCTCATACTGGAGTTGGTATTGGTTCCCATCTAGGGAGGGCAGCGAGAGTTGGAAGGCGGCACGAAATTCTAGACTTTCCAGCTGTGAGGGTGGCGTTGCGTACCGCGAGGTACTAACCCATCAAGTAACGCTCCTTGATTGACCAGTCATTTGGTCATCAGGGCTGATATTGGTTTCCATTTTTGTGATAGACGTTTTCACTTAGGTCAGCTCGGAGCCCCTGTAGTGAGCACCACTTCTGTTGGCGCTACAGTTCTTTGGACTGGCGCTGGGGTTCACAGTGGCTCAAAGCTGGAAAAATTAGAAAAAGCACTGAGGAGGAAGCGGAAAAATGAGTTAGAATACCAAATATTTTATTTAAACTAAAAGGCTTCGATATTTATAGGGTGTGTTGGGACTCAGTGCCTTCAGGATCTTTGGGGCCTCATCCAATCAGGATCTTTATTGATCTTCCAGAATGGCCTACTCAAGGGTGTCCTTAATGGATAGCGTCGCTTACCTGACTGAATGGGTGGAAAGGTCGCCCCACGTGACTCAGGAATAGATGAGGATGATCCTGAAATAGTTTTAGCTCGGTTAGGTTTGACAACTGATCCAATACGGCCTGATTTGGAAGATAAGAATTTGATATGATTTCTATCTCAAATCCTGACAATAAGTATATATTTCATGTGAAGTGAGATGGACACAATATAAAAACTAATGCCACCACTCAATAAGGGATGAAGTATGAAGAAACTGACGGACAGCATTTGCTCATAAGAAATTCAGATGAGGTGGCCTAGAAAGGACATTTTTGGAGTAAGATCCCCTGAAAAGTCATTGTGTGGACTGGAAAGGGCCCTAACAGGGGAAAATAATTGGGCGTTGTGTATATTTGGGTGTTTAAATCCAACAAAGAGAAATAGTTGAGCTGACTTCCAAGGTTAATCAGCCATGAATCCATAGCTTCCTCCACAAATGCTTCAACCTGGTGGAGATCTTGCATCCTGTAAGAAGTTTCCATCTCTAAGCTTGTTAAATGGGCACAAAAAGTCATTTAAATTTGTCCCTGACTTCTTTCATAGGCAGGCCTTAGCATGATATTTGTGACCCAAACTTCTCAGATATGTTCAATGCAACAGAAGATAAATAATTACAAATAGGTTCCTAACTAAGAGGACTATCTAAAACAGAGCCCTAATAAGATGTTTGGATCTTTGTGGTTGAGAATGCAGCTAAATGGCTTTATCCCAAATGCTAATAAAAACTAAGAACAAAGATCATATCTTGTTGAATTGGCTAACTAGTTAACTGGCCTCTGTAATAATGCTTTCTCCTCTTCCAACATAGTATCCAGCTGAGTTGAGGTGACTATGGGTGTAGAGAAATAAACAGGCTTATCCAACACCCTCATTGAGCTTAGGACAGATGAAGCCACATTGAGCAAGGCAAAGGAAAAAACTTATGCAAATTTTTTAGGACTAAGGTTATCAAAATAGTGGCAATACATTAAGTCTGAGCTGTTAAGAGAAATTACTGACTAATTAATAATTTAAAGGTTTGTATCACATTCAAGTGAGAGAAAGTTAAATCTTGATGTTTGGCTTAGATAGTAAACCCATTAAAAAATACTAGATATATACTTTAAAATTTTGTATCTACTTTTCCTTCCTAATTTATCAGCATAATCCAATATACCTAGCTCACCTTAGAACTGCAATATTTACTATATTAAGTTAACTTAGATCCCAATTTTAGTGATACTAAAAATAGACACAATAACATAGCGGGTTATGGCAGTTTAATAGCCCACTTGGGTGAAAATGTGGGCTTATAGCATTAATTAAAACATCATCTTATTCTTTTCAGTGTATACTTTAATATTCTATAAACTCAGGTAAAATTGTGGCGTGATTAAATAAACGGCACAATAAGCACTTAAACATGAAAAGCCCATATGGCTTGCACAGTGCTATTGAAAGGCCTGCTGGTACCAATTAAGAGTACATCAACCATTTTAATTCCTATTTCTTTTTACTTGGTTATTTTCGCTTTAAATATTTCTTAGCACTATTCAACTGTTACTGGAACAAATTAACATCTACTTGTTGCTTATATTGCACCAAAAGTTATCTGACTATAAGAGCATTTTTTCTGCAATTAAGATGAAACAGTTGTTATCATTATTAAGTAAATTTCAGGTTAGTTTGGCTTGGGGAGATATGTAAGTCCCAGTGAACATTCTCTGGGCATCAATCAGGCCATCTTTCCATTCCCAAGCAAGAAGGTACTGAAGAGGATGGCCATACCCCTCATTACTCAGGGTGATCTTGCTCACGGGGTAGATGAGCGCTGGGTAATAGCCCTTCCACTTTGGATCCCGCTTATGGTACCTGCAATCTCCTTGGCAGAACTGTTACAAGGAATCAGTGAAATCTGCTCTGAGATTGCTAAAATGGAATCAATCACAACTAATCTGAGCAGCAATCAGCCCGATACTCAGATTTCAAATGGTCAAAAAGGTATGAAGACTGAGCTATTGGCCAGAATGCCTGACAGTTGTGATTCAGTTTACATGATGATTGAAAAATCCCCCCTCTCAAATCTGTCAGGTATCACCCCCAATGGGCAGCTTCCTGCCAGCAAATTGGGCATTGAACCTGACGCAATGCCACTGACTGCAACTTGGCCCATCACCAAATTTCGCAATGTCAGTCCCCAGGGAACTAACCCACCCATTCCCAAATAGTTCGCCGCTTAGGTCGAACTGACTGCAACTCAGCCCACCACTGAATTTTGTGATGTCAGTCCCCAGGGAACTAACCCGCCCATTTCCCAAATAATTCGCCAATTAGGTCAAACTTGCAGAACCCAATCCTGGCTTGTTTTCCCTCAAAATTGATGACTATTTAATCAGGTGCATCACACTGAGAAAATTGCTGGTTGATTCTCCTTCCTTAAATTTTCCAATAAAAACAACTTCCCCTAAAATCCCATTTTTATCAGTTGAAAATTAATCTCCCTTCCAGTTCCATATTCGTCATACCAGCAGCAGTGCCTCTGGCATTCTGGTTTGCCATTTGGATGCTCTGGCATCTGGGCTGGCAGGCCAGTCTAATTCTTACTTGCTGTTCACCTGACATAATCAACCAACCATTAATCCATACCATTTCCACCTTTCTTGTAGATACTGGTGCACCAATGGTCCCTTCTTTCCAACTGAACCAGGTCGTGAAGCAGGTTATCCCTGCCCACATTAGTCCCATCCCACTCAAAACTTCAAACCCATACACCATAGTTGTCGCGGCTATCTTGCTCATGTCAGTAGGGTCTACATCTCAACTTGCAATGAGTTTGCTCCCCAAAGCCCAGTAGTTTCCCAGCTGTCACCCTTCAAAGGTGCAATTTCCATGGAACTGGAACTGATCATCATTGAAATGGGGAAGAGGCTGAGGAAGAGGCTATCCTGGCATCCCAGAAATCGCGACATTCCATCCAATATCTCATGGCTTGGAAAGGATATCTAGCCTATGAGAACAGTTGGGGCAAGGTGTGCAATTGCATGAATTGCATGAACTTGGTCGAAGCATTCCAAAAAACCCACCCCAAGATTCTCTGTTTCCCCCAAAACCCAGCAGTTTCCCAGCTGTCGCCCTTCAAAGGTGCAATTCCCATGGAACTGGAACTGATCATCATCGAAAATGAGGAAGAGGCAAAGGAAGAGGCTATCCTGGCATCACAGAAATCGCAACGTTATGTCCAATAACTCATGGCCTGGAAAGGGTATCTGGCCTATGAGAACAGTTGGGGCAAGGCGCGTGATTGCGTGAATTGTATGAACCTGGTCAAAGCATTCCACATATCCCACCCCAAGATTCTCCATTTCCCTCAAAAACCTGCATCAGTAATGGCGATCAAGTTACCCAAGGCGCACAAGAATGTGGCTCTCATACAGTTTCCCAGTGATGAGGCTCTTCTCTGGGAAAAAGGATAGGGTAATGTAAGTCCCGGTGAATGTCCTCTGGGCATCGATCAGGCCATCTTTCTGTTCCCAAGCAAGAAAGTACTGAAGAGGATAACCATACCCCTCATTACTCAGGGCGATCTTGCTCAAAGGGTAGATGAGCACTGGGTAATAGCCCTTACATTTCAGATCCCGCTTCTGGTACCCACACTCTCCTTGGAAGAACTTTTATAAGGAATCAGTGAAATCTGCGCCAAGATCTCAAAAATGGAATTAATTGCAACTAATACAAGTGGCAATCATCCCAATACTCGGATTTCAAAATGGTCAAAAAGGTATGAAGACTGAGCTATTGGCTGGAATGGCCAATGGCTGCAATTCAGTTTACACAATGATTGAAAAAATCCCCCTCCCAAATCTGTCAGATATCACCCCCAATGGGCAGCTTCCTGCCAGCAAATTGGGCGTTGCACCTGATGCATTACCACCAACTGCAACTCAGCCCACCACCAAAGTTTGCGATGTTGGTCCCCAGGGAACTAACCCACCCATTCCCAATTAGTTCACCACTTAGGTTGAACCAACTGCAACTCGGCCTACCACCAAATTTTGCAATGTTGGTCCCCAGGGAACTAACACACCCATTTCCCAAATAATTTGCCATTTAGGTCAAACTTTTGGAACCCAATCCTGGCTTGTTTTCCCTCAAAATTGATGACTATTTAATCAGGCGCATCACGCTGAGAAAATCTTTGGTTGATTCTCCTTCTTTAAATTTTCCAATAAAACAACTTCCCCTAAAATCCCATTTTTATCTGTTGAAAATTAATATCCCTTCCAGTTCCATATTTGTCATACCAGCAGCAGTGCCTCTGGCATCCGGGCTGGCAGGCCAGTCTAATTCTTACTTGCTGTTCACCTGACAAGATATAGATAAATTTTTCATTCCCATCAGAGGATATTCATGGTATAAATGGGATCATTTTAATAGATGAGTATGGCCAAAAAGATGTCTTCAAAGCATAAATACTAGCGCTTGCCAACAGAATATTATTTCTTTTCTGATATCTTATTTACTTTACATCTTACTTTTATATGTATTGTTGTTATACTGTCATTTATATTAAGAGTCTTATTATGAAATCTGAGAAAAGAAATTGAGCTTTTTATCACTGACTGCATATGAGTAAGTTCCCATTTAATATAAAGTAATTCTCAGAAGAGACTTTAAAGTCTGTATAATTTATAGGTGTCATGTGATCTTCAGAGATGGGTAAAGTACTGTAAAAAATTTGTCTATATTGAGAGAAAATGGCAGAGCTATCTTCCCTACTTAAGAAGCAGGACTCATTTTCTATAAGTAAGTCTTATCTTTGAAACTTCACTGTTAAGTCGTTCATTTTAGCACAATTAACTAAAAACTTGATAACTGCTTTATCAAGATAGAGCTTTTGATACACTGTCACAATATTATTAGATATAATCTAATGCTCACCTGTTTGTTGACATATCTAACGCTTATATGACATTTTAAAAATAGCCTCAGTGAAAAAGTTCTTAAATCATTGTCAAATTTAAATATTGATACATTTCTAGATTGACAATCTCATGTTGTCCCTAAGCTTTCCATAATCATTTTAGACAGACTAATAGAGAAGATAAACCAAAGATAAAAACAGTTCATGCGCAGCCACACCAATGCAGAAGAGTATAACTATGATTAAACTCTCCTCTTGCAAATTATCATATAATAATCTGATTCACAACAGTAAAGGTATTTACTTTTTTTAAAAAACTATAGTTTTAATCCAGGCTTTATTATAAGTACATGACCAGAGACATACATTGTAGCCAATTGCTTGAATAAAGGAAATAAGAGACCCATATGGAAAGTGAAGATACATTAAACCAATACTATGAAAGTCTATAAAGATTATTTGTACTTTGAACCTGTTGTGGCCCTGTGTATCAACCTAAGTAGCTTGTCATAGTTACCTCCAAGAACTTACCTAGACAATTATGCCAGAAATTGACTGTAGGTGCATATAACTAATTTAAATTAATTCTTAAAGATGGCTTTGATGCATGCTTAGTTGTTTTTTACCCATCCATAAAAGTATTTAGTATCATGAATGAGTGCCTACTGATCCCATATGATGGACCAAATCCTATGGCCCCTAAACAAGTGATGTTTTATGGAGAGCCTAAATATGAATTTTATCATTCCTTTGTATATACCTATCGCTTTATCATATGGTATCATTAAAAGGCCATGATGATACATAAAAACTGGGTATCTGCAAAAGACTTTACCTATGCACCTGTGTTCTTTTTCATGTTTCATGAAAGTTATTTAAAGCAGGTGGGACTTATTACCCAAGGTATTATCATCTTCATAAATATATTTGCTCTTCATAAGATCCTCGCCCTAGCAAATGTACCTTCTGATGGTGTTCCCCACATAATAGCGAAGAGTAATTTCACAGATAGTGACACAAATTCCTGATTTTGAGCTCCAAAGAAAGTTAAAAATTTGTATAAATAAAATAGCAAGAAGCCTCTTAATCTCCTATGGATCTTTAAGGTCATTGTTATATGATGCGTTGTTGCCTTCCTACCAATCTAGATACTCCTGAACTCAACATTATATAGTATTGCTCTCAAATACCCAAAATCCTGTAAGACAAAAATATATGCCAATTAAAATTACTATTTTAGAAATTGTGACCTTTTTTAAAAAAGTAAAGGATTTCATTATCAGATGGAATCTTAATGACCAATTGGCCCCATAATTCACCCAAATATAGTCTGAGACATTCTTCAATTTTTTTAATCACAGTATATGAGGCTAAAAGCTTTAGATATAGGCTTTATTTATGTTACACATTTTAGATAAAAATTTCATTTTGTTATTTAAAAAGTTTATATGACTTGGTTATAAAAATTTTGTACATCTTTGTCCTCTTTGCAACTTTTCAATATAGACGACTTTAACAACTTTATTGGTTTTGAGGCACAACTAATACATGAGATTTACATACAGTCCACTAAAAGCTTTGTCACATCAGGGGCTTTTTCCGCATCTTTTGGTTCAGTTTTACTTATGTTGTATATGAATGTTTATGTAATAATGGGTAGACTATCTCATTGGATGCTGCTTTCTAATTGCTCCTCACTCATTAGCCTGTCTGATATTTATTCCTGAAGGACTGACAACAAGGATATCCCATTACATTCTCTTACATTCAGTGTTGTCATAGTATTATGATAGTATGCAGCTTTACTTGAATTTAGCAGATTAAATGGCATAGTAATAAAGCTGCTTTAAGATATCTGTAATACACAGAAAATAATTACTCAATGGCTTGACATTAGCTTTTTAGTCATACTTTTTCTCCTAACTTGCATAATCCAAGCAATCTATATTAAAAATTAATCATAATAATAGTTTATAGTTTATTAAAGTCCAGATATGATACAAATAGAAAAATGGATATACTGTACCTAGTATGTTCACTTTGAAAAGCTTCAAGAAATATATATAACGCTTGCAATTTTATTGCTTTTATTTGTGGGTTTAAAGAGGTTTTTAGTCTTTCTAAATTTATTGTCAAACTACTTTGTAATTTAAAAACCCTTAATTTTAAATACTTGCATCATTTTCAGCTTAACCTCTATTTACTCTTGACAAATATATAAGTTATTTACTGTTGAAAGGTATATATTTTTAGTAATTCTAGGGCAGTTGACAGGGTTGTTTAGTATGTAACTAGGATAATAAAGCTCATTTGATCAGCAAGTGATTACATAAAATAAGCATCCAGGTGTCACAGACGGTACCATATTTTGAGGAGTTGATTTCCTTAAGGCTAAGGGTCTGCAAGTAAAAAAATATAAGCAGAATTATTTTACAACAGATAGATACTCTAATCAAAGTAATAGATTAAAAGTGGAGAGAAAAGGTTTGTTAGATCTATAATTGAATTTTATTAAAATATTATTAATATAGACTGTCACAATTATGATATGACTGGACAATAAGCCTTAAGTCGATATGGTGGAATGGATGGAATCCGCCAAGTTGTTATGAGAATAATTGATTGAGCGCCTCAAAATGAGGCAATATTAGGGTTGTTGGGAAATTGGCCAAATTGGGTGATCATGAATTATGAATGAAGAATTGGCGGAACAAATGAGGTATGGAGAAGTGAATTACTAAGCCATGAAAGTGGTACCATCTGAAGTTGCTACCATACAAGCGGGATGAGATGATCAAGGAGGTAGGTTGTTAATATTTAGAGTGGGCGAAACAGTGAGGATCAGCTGTATTTATTATAATAAGTAAATAAGTATAGTGGGGGCAAGTGCTCCATATTTAATATCGCTTATTTCTGTTGTTTCAAGGGCAACAATCCTCATATTGTTGGTCCTATTGCCCAGTGGGTCAAACTTGCGCAATATGGATTATGGCGTATCTCAACAAAAACGCCAATTTATAACAGTGGTGCTCACTACAGGTGGCCCATTGATCAATCACTTAGACTGATAGACGCTCCCCAGTCACTAATCATGTTGTATCCGGCTTGCTTTACTAAGAAATAATCTCAACATACTAAAACTGTTGAATATGCAGAACTCAAGCTTGCCCTAGAAGCTGTGCTCAATTGGAAAAAGGAGTTTCTGCAAGAATGGTGTATTGACAAGCTGCCTCTGTTCGACCACAATGGAAACATCCATGGATTCTTTAAACAATTTGAGTTTTCAGTAGAAGGAGCTTCAGATTGGTGTAAAGCCAAATTACTAATTCCCACTTTGGATGTTGGAAGCTCTGACCAAATTACTTGCTATCTTCCAAACAGTTCTGTTACCTATCAAGAAGTAAAGGATACTGTGATGTGGTTGTTTGGAGGAACTTCAAAGATGGCGCAATGGAAGGCTGAGTTTTTAACCATTGGGTTACAACATAACGAGACCCTCACTGCGTTTGCTGATTGATTCTCAGAAGAAGCCCATGTGTCAATTGGGGCAGAAGTTTTACCTTAATGTGACATAAGCATAGCGTTGAACTCAGCTGTGAAACCATACTGAGAGCTTTTTAACGCTTTGGCTCCATGTTTAGAGGTTGACGCACCTTTGCTTATACTTGTTCAAAATCTATGCCGGCTATCTGATACCTTCCCTCCTCCCAGTATAGAGTGGAACCCTATTGCATCCGCTGCTAGCCTTGTTTATATGGAGGAATCATTCCTCCCTGTTCAGCGCCCGGTTGGCATTCCCTGGCCTTATTATCATCACCAGCCTCATTTTCAACCAAGTTGCCAACAGCTTTTCACCTCCCAGGATGAGCCTGGTTACACTGTTTGATACTAGTCCACCTTTTTGGGTGGCTCATTTTACAACAAACAAGGACACAGGTCTCATAGGGTTAATCGCTTTTCGTGCAGTCACCCTGGGCACCTGGCTAGGAGCTGTCATAATTCTTGGGTTCAGTACCTATCATGGGAGCAGTATAATCGGGGAAAAGTCAGAGCGGAGTAGAGATGGGACTCTCTACCTCCGCTATTATGACTTAAAACGTCTCATCTGAACCTATTCCTACACAGCTAGCAGATGTTTTCTGGTATGATGATGCTTTTCTATACCAGCATCCAGTTGGAGGGGTAATTGTTCTGAAACAAACGCTATTCATAAATAAGGCAGAAGCAGGCTCCCAGGAGCACCCAAAACCATATGCTTGCCGATTGTTTTATCACCTTCCTACCAATGAAACAGAATTATTAGCTGATGCAATTATCTTAAAAGGTGTAAACGTGGCCTTCCTTGTAAACGCTATTGTCAAAGAATACCCTAAAGTAGGAAAAATATTATGACCTTCCTTAGAAAAAGAGATCAGTTAAATGTCCATGTTTTAAAACAATCAGATGCATCTTAATCTGAGTGTACTTACTGTGATTTTGTTGTAATGAAAGCCCTAGTTCACACAATAATCAATATGGGTGCCTCAATCAACATAGTGTCCTTAAAGTTGGTTTCAAAGTTAGCATTAAAGCCTGATGTAGAGCATAATATGGTGTATGGGACTGCAGGTGCAGAAAGCACAGTCTCTGAAGGAGCATACAGTGCGCTACCTTTGCAGTTTAGATCAATTATCATTTTATCCAAGCTATAGTGTTACCAAACAATAATTATGACCTGTTAATTGTTACCGCTTTTATGTGTCACTTTGTAGCTGTTGTTGATATGAAAGCAGAGACATTTGAAATTCTGGGGCATCGTATCCCAATGTACTTCACTTCCAGTGGAATGCCAAAGGATCCTGTACATATGAGTCACATTAATCTTGCATATGGTGATGGGGTGGTTTTGGTTTGCTATCATCAATTAAAAGGCAAGACCCAGGCCCTTCCTCACCAAATTTATGAATATAAAGGCTATCACTTAGAGCCGCTGACCCTACATCTATTCCCTCTGGACACCAAGCAATCATAAGCACTGAGTTAGAAGTGGAGTTGCCTGATGGGCTATATGGGGAGGTCATTGGGCCCTATCAACAAACATGGCTTGACCCCCACATGGCCCCTGGCATTAAGCTTCTGGGGCATGGGGAGATCAAGGTCTTAGTAGCAAATCTTCAGGATAAATCAGTGCAAATCCGCCAACACCAAAGTGTAGCGTATTTACATTTCATCCCAGTTAAAGAGGTCCTCCAGGTTCATGAGTTTGGTTCATTGGATGAATTTGGTCTGCCCATTGAAACACAGCCTGGCATAATGGCAGTTGTACCACATGAGAATTTAATGGGGTTAACGGAAGGCCAGAAAGATCAAGTGGAAGCCTTATTTCAAAAATACAAAGAGATCTTTGCTGTTGATGATCATAAATTAGGGTGCGCGCAGGGAGTGATCCATTTAGTGGACACTGGGGATCATCCTCCCATCAGATCTCGGCTGATCCTCCAAACTAGAACAGCAGAAAAAGTTGTCACAGCAGAAACTGAAAAATTGCTAGAGCAAGGAATGCTTGAACCTTGAAGAGACTATGGGCTTCCCCTGTCCTAATTGTCAAAAAGAAGGATGGTACTAACTGGGTAGTAATAGACTACCACAAGCTCAACAGCATTACAAAAAAAGGACTCATACCCTTTGCCACAGATTGATGATGCGTTGGACTGGTTGGGGGGAGCAAGTTACTTCTCTGCAATGGATTTAATATATGTCTATTGGCAGATTGAGGTACCTGCGGCGGAACAGGATAAATGCGCCATTATCATGTCAAAAGGGCTTTTTCAACCAGCATGTATGCCCCAAGGGCTGTGTAATGCCCCTGCTACTTTCCAACGGGCGATGGACACTATCCTTGGCAATTTGAAGCTTTCATGCGTTCTTGAATACCTTGACAACATTAATGTTTTCTCCCGCACGTTTTCTGAGCACCTTAGCCATTTGGAAGAGGTATTCCGCCAGTTGGCTGAGGCCAACATCAAAATAAAGTGTCAGGAGAACAGCAAGTAATTAATTAGACTGGCCTGCCAGCTGAGGTGCCAGAGAATCTGAATGACAAACCAGAATGCCCAAGACACTGCTGCTGATATGACGAATATGGAACCAGAAAGGAGTTCCACCAATATCTGCCAGTGAGCCAGAATTTTGTACAGGAACAAGATAAAGTACCAGATGAACATGGCCGTTAACCTCAAGGGGTATGAGAGTGTCAGCTGAAAAGGCGGCTTAATTCTCAACATATAAAAACTAAAGATTTTTGGGGAAGGTTTTTAATGGAAAATTTAAGGAAGAAAAATTGACCAACAATTTTTCAGTGCGATGCAACTGATTAAATAGTGGTCAATTTGGGGAAGAAAAAAGCTGGGATCAGGTCCCACAAGTTCAACCTAACTGAAGAATTATTTGGGAATGGGCAGGTTAGTTTCCTGGGAACTGACATCAAAAAATTTGGTGGCAGGCCGATTTGCTGTTGGTTCAACTTCAAACGTCTGAACTGAGGCTCAGCTACATTTCTGATGGTTGGTGTGATGGGTTTGGCCTGACAAGTGGCGGGAATTCCCAAGGCCACCCCAAATAGGGGTGGACCCATTTGGTTGGGAACGGGTTCAGTACACCCAACCCGCCCATGCTCAATCACTGGGCCATTTGTTCAGTCAGTGGCATTGCATCAGGCACAATGCCCAATTTGCCAGCAGGAAGCTTTGAAACCTTGTCGATGGTATCCAATGCTGTTACCTGCCCATCAGGGGTGATCCTTGACAAATTTGGGAGGGGGAGATTTTTCCAATTGTCATGTTAACCAAATCGCAACCATCAGGCATTCTGGCTGATAGACTGGTATTCATACCTTTTTGACCATTTAAAATCTGAGCATCGGGCTGATTGCCACTCAAATTGGTTACAATCAATTTCATTTTAGTGATATTGGTGCATATTTCACTGATTCCTTTGTACCATTTCTGCTGAGGAGAGTGTGGGTACTGGGAGCAGTATCTGAAGTGGGAGGGCTGCTACCCAGCACTCATCTACCACGTGAGCCAGATCGCCCTGAGTAATTAGGGGGTACTGCCATCCTCTTTGGTGCCTTCTTACTTGGAAATGGGAAAATGGCCCAAACAACACCCAGAGGGCGTTCCCTGGGACTTACATCAAGCCCCAGAAATGCCACTTTTTCAAGGATCATCTTGAGTACCTCAGGTTTGTAGTTGATGCAACTGGGCTTAGGCCTCAACCAGCTAAGGTGGAGGCCATTTGGAAGATGACTACACACTAAGCAGTAAACGAGATATACAATTATTTTTAGGGATGTTGGCTACTATCGCCAATTCATACTTAACTTTAGTTGTATTGGAGGTCCGCTGTCTGAGTTATTAAAAATGATGTCACGTTTTAATGGAAAGAACACTGTCAACGCTCCTTTAATACTCTTTGAACAGCGTTGATCAAGGCGCCAGTGCTATGCAACCCTAATATTGAAAAGGAATTTATTGTACAGATGGATGCATCTCTTTCTGCTGTGGGGGAAGTTCTGTCTTAAAAAGATGATGAGGGGGAGGAGCACCCAGTGCTGTATTGCAGTCAAAGTCAGAATAGCCATGAACGAAATTATACTGTGACTGAGTGGGAGTGCTTAGCAGTGATATATGCTTACAAGCAATTCTGAGTATATTTGCATGGTGTAAAATTTCAAGTTGTAATGGATCACACCTTGTTACGCTGGATGCAGAACCTTAAGGATCCTGAGGGCCGGCTAGCACAATAGGCCCTTAAACTACAGGCTTATAACTTTGAGATCCTTCACCGACCAGGAGCAAAACACCAGAATTCTGATTGCATATCAAGGCTATCAATTATTGCAGTTACGGCAGACCTGAGCAATATTATGTATGACAAGATGCTCAGCGGAAAGTACAATGATGAGCCGCCCCAAGTCATCAAAGCATCGAATGAAATGCGAGCCAATACTTTCCAGTGGAATGGTGAGTTGTATAAGCAGATTGGTGATTCCCTGGAGAATTTTCTGCGACCCTCAATGCGGCCTAACATTATCATGAGTGCACATAGGGCAGTTGGGCATGGTGGTGTGCGCAAAACATTGAAACTATTGGACCTCAGTATTACTGGGAGAGCATGAACTTCAATGTTCTTGAAACTATCTCCTCCTGTCACCAGTGCCAAGTGGAAAAGCCATTTCACTGGAAGACCTCATATCAGTTAGTAAAGCCACACTTCGCTTGTCATACAGTTTCCCTTGATGTCATCGGCCCTCTGCCAATGAGAGCTAACTGGTCCAAGTATATCCTGGTGGCAATTGACCACTTAATCAGGTGGGTTGAGGCATGGGCCATTCAAGATCTGGGTGCAGTTGCTGTAGTTAAGTTGTAATGGAATGCATCATTCAGCATCATGGCTGCCCACAGTTTATCCTTATCAACGATGGCACTAATTTCACCTCTCACATACTTCCAAAACTCAACGAAATGATGGCCATCCGCGGGGCTCTAACAACTATATATCACTTAAGTCCAACGGAATAGTTGAATGTGTTAATGGGACCCTGGCGAACATTCTTCAGAAGTTGTTTACTGATAGGCCCTCCAATTGGAGTACCCTCCTTTCTAACACGGTGTTTTCCTACAACATTAGTTACCATTCTTCCAAAGGTAAAAGCCCATTCCAATTGCTTTATGGACGGCACCCCACTCTGCCCACACTTCTTTACGCCTGTGTAGAGGACACTGGTGGAATGGATCCGCAACACTATTTGACCACCCTAACAAATATGCTGATTAAATTACAAACTGAAGTATACTCATTCAGCTTAGCCAAGAAAATTAAAAGCCAGGCTGCTGATCAGATATGGCGAAGTGGTCTAGCACAGTTCAAGATGTAGACATGGTCCTATTCCATGATCAACATTGGTTCAGCTGGAAACACAAGCTGGCCATTATCTGGATTGGGCCATAAAAAGTCATTGAGAAGACAGGTATAGATGCATACACAATCAAGGACCCCGCTAGCAGTTGGATCATCAATTGAGTGCATGCGAAGTTCCTCTGGGCATATAAGCAATAGGAGCCTCATCGTCCAGTCAAGGAGGGGGTAATGTCATGATTCTGATATAACTGGATGATAAGCCCTAAGTCATTATGGTGGAACGGATGGAATCCGCTGAGTTTGATATGAGTTATGGTAATTCAAGCGCCTCAAAATAAGGCGATACTAGTTGTTAAGGAAATCACCTCAAATTAGGTGATCAGGAAAATAACAAATGAAGAATTGGTGGAACCTATGAGATATGGCGAAGTGATTTACTAAGCCATAGAAGCAGTATCATCTGAAGTTGCTATGATACAAGCGAGTAGGAGACAATCAAGAGAAGAAGGTTAATAGTTTAGAGCAGGCAAAACAGTGAGGATAAGCTTTGTTTATTATAATAAAAAAAAGAAGTATAGTGGGGTCAAGTGTTTCATATGATTAATAAAGTTTATTTTTGTTGTTTCAATGGCAACGATCCTCATATCATTGGTCCTATTGCTCAGTGGGTCAAACCTTGCGCAATAAAGATTAAGACGTATCTCAACAAAAACGCCAATTTTATAACACTTATGATAGCTTTTATTAGCATTGTATCCCAATACAGCTAACCCTCTATTAGGACTCTACATCTAAATTTTAGTATCTGCTCCATCTGTTCATTTTTCTAGTAGAACATTTTTCTGCATTGATAGATTGTTTTGCATTTAGACTGCTTAACCCTTTCCCAAATCTTGGGCAGTTTTTTTCTCTTGAGGCAACAAAAGATTCATATTTCTCCTCAGCTTCTTCACCCACTTTGGGCGGCCAGAATGTCTAGCTGCAACATCTTTCTGACAGTGGTATTTTTATTGATCTGTCCCTTTCTGATACATTTGGTTTCTTCCCCATCATAACTCAATTCTACTTATCAGCAATTTTCCCAGATTCTCATCTTTTAATTTCCGCTTTAGTTTGATCCTCATCATCTAGAATACTTTATAAAATCAATTAGGTGTGTCAAACGTCAAGCCTAACATTCCCATATGTTCCACAATCTGAAATTTGGAAGTCTGGTTCATCAATGCCAAAACCATGGGGCGGTGAAAATTTGCTGTAAGGCCAAAGCACCGCTTCCATTGCTATAAGTGCTTAGAAATCTGATAATACTTTTGCACCAGCTAGGTACATGCTTCCTGAAAATAATCATTCATCTAAAGCGGCTCATTTTTTATAATTTATAAACTAAATTCCCACAAATCCTGTTTAAGGTTAGCCATCCATGCAGGACTACCAAACTCAGTCATTATTACTTCTTGAGAGTCGATATATGTACAATTTACCCATTCAAATGGGGCAACATCAGATCTTAACATTCAATGTCTAAGCAGTTCATCACGGTTACTGGTTTTTTAAGTCGCTGCATTTGAACATTATCATTTTTTAAAAGAAACCAGTGCATTATCCCTGCAAAATATAAATAATTTTGGCTTACATCAAAATTCATCCTTTTCTATGGTGGTAGGAGATTCCTGCTCAGCAACCTGACTAATGATAGGGTTATTTTGGGATCAAATCTTAAATGTCAGCAAAAGCTTAAAACATGATATCAAGATTGGTATATCCTAACTGATTTTTTTGTATCTTGTTTTCAGCTTCATTACCTCCATCTAGGCACAATCAAACTTGTGATTTAAAGTTCTTAAAAGCACTTTAGCATATGCGCTATGTCTCCTTGAATTCAATGGAAGTGTTTTCTGTCCACTTTTGATTTAAATTTCTTTGGAATAGCAACTCTTTAATTAATTCAGCTCCTTCTGTTTTAATGAGGGGACCTTACCATAAAAATTATTATTAACCTTTATGGCTTGTTTGATTTCCTCGTCAGCTTTCATCATTTGGTCATCCAGGTTAGGTAGATATTCTTGTGACGCCAAGTTTAGCGCATTCTTGTTGAAAGTTTCTGATTATGTATGCACCTCCTAATATTGTTTTCGCACAACATTGTGCTGACATGTTCTTCTATATATTTGGCCTGAAAACTCAACTACCCCAGTATTGACCTCCAAATGTAAACTTTTGAGCTGGATTACTCACTGTAGTTCTTAAGTCTACTACATAGGTTCTGATATATGCGTTAAAATAGATTAAAGATATAGTAATTGAGTGGGTTGACAAAAGTCTGAAAATCATAGTCTTAGTTGACCTTTTCACAACAAACTTTAGTATTGTCTACAACGCTAGACTTGTACTAACGCTCTTCCTTCTAATCCCTGGAGGTACCTTTGGATAAGGGAACTTCTTCCTTTGGATCTCTCACTCTTGAAACAGGAGCTGGTAGATTAACTAATATCCATTCAGATAAGGAAAAATTATTTTCAACTCTAATCTCAAGTGTTGGAAACTAGCTGATAGATAGAAAGTCTTCTTCTTTTCCACTCTAGCCTCAAGTGTATAAAGATATTTTACAAAAACATCTAAATTATATTCCAAGAAACTTTTACTCTAAAATAATGTAAAATCAAGATAATTTATAAGGGAATATAGCGCTTTTTTCTGTGGGCGCCCCAATAGTAAATGTAGACATTACTGATGGATTAACCCTCTGGACTAAACTCCAATGACGATCTTTCTCATCCATATGGTCAGATTTTGCCACAAACTATAATGTGACCCCTTCTGCTTGAATTTAAGTATGTGTCATAGCATATTTGATAAACCTCAACGTATTACTCTTATTGGGCTAGCAACCTGCTTTGGCAATGTGACTTTTACCCATTAACAGCAGTTCAATTTACCTAAAAGGTTAACTTTTGAGTTGCTACCAAAGCGTTGTCAACACTTAACAACTAGTTAATCTTTCACTCAAACGGTGATAAGCTCCAATAGACTAATAAATTATAGCTAAATTATAGTTAATAGATTGATAATTACATTATATGTAGATATATTTCTTAAGATCCTCCAAGACAAAACATCAGTAATATGGTGGATTTGAATCCTGACGGATTATTTATTATCCTGTTTAAAAAAAACAACCAATAATAGTTATCATCTCATATGGTAATTCAAATCCACCAAGGTGAATCTCCCATAAGATAAAGCGGTGGTTTTATAATCTGATTGAGCTGGATGATGTTTGCATACTGAAATCCTAACATTGGTATTCTCCCATTATTTGCTATAGTATGCTTAGAACACTACCTTCTTTTATAGCCATGCTTTTTTTGACCAATCTCTCTGTTAGTCGTCTTCTCTAATTAATAACTATATATATATTTTTTCAAACTTTATAATACCTTTTTTGCCCTTGTGGTTTACCTCCTTATGAAGTTAATCTAATATGGATATTAACTATTAAGGTGTTGACCCTTCACAAGGGCTAATTTATTTAAGTCTGATTATAGTCATTCATAGAGAGTTATGGACACTTTCCTCACATTAGAAGACCAACCCCTTTATTGTACTTTCAGGAGTTATAAAGCAGCACTCTACAGTATCAGTAAGATGTTTGTTGGATGGTTGGCATGATTGATGAGCTTCTCAAGTTGGCTCTACTGTTCATTCACATAATGTACAAGTATGAGTTTCAATTTTACTGTTATCTATGGGGTTCCTGTCTTTTTAACATAATGGTGGTTTTGGACCCATTTAGCCCCTGCTGTAATCATTCCAAAACCTACATTAATGTAACATTTATTAAAATGAAGTGTAATAGCTTCCATCTCTTCTAAAGCTTCCATTAGTTTATAAAACCCACCTTTATTTTCCCACTTTCAGTGTGAACTTGCTGCATCACCTTCCATCAAGTGCAGTTAACTGCGTATCCATAATTTTAAATAATAACTGGAGCTTTGAAGTTGATGGAAGATTTGGAATGTTTATAGATGCTTGAAAACTCGCTTTATCCCCTTATAAACCTCCTATGAGATCAATTTATCAAATCAAGCAGGACATCCTAGGGTGTTGTCAGGTATGATGGAACTTTTGCTAGTTCAGAAGAAGTTCAAATGTGATGTATATTGCAACTGATCAATGGGTTTCCACCACTGCAGAAGATACTGAAAACACTATGAACAGTGAGCTCCTAAATGAGCGCCTAGATCTTAAATCCCTCCTGATTCCGCCAAATTATCTTCAAAAAATCCTGCCATCAGAAATCTCCTGATTCTGCTGTATCGTTCAAAAAAGATCATGTCATTTGGAAACTTCTGCATTCCACCGCAACATTCATGAAATATTGTGCCATTTGGAAATCATTACACCTTACATGATCCCAAACTTCTACCAAATCTATAAATATCCACAGATTCTAATCAGAAATATACTTATTCACATCTGTGACTTTTGCCAGGGTATAACTAGAGATTTCGCCTGCAATTATAGCATATACTTGCCTTGGTGATAACTCCTTATATGCCAAAAAATTGTCTTAGAGTTAAAAATTCTTCTGGATATTCAGTTGGTGCTACTACAACAATTAATCATGTAGCCTTTGAAGGATACAGCATTTAATTATGAGAAAGTTCTATACTGATGCTTTCTGCCAGGTCTATTCAAAAGTTACCTGATGAGGGTGTATTTTCACATGAACAATCCTAGCGATAATAGTCCTACCAATATGGAGGATAACATGAGCTTGACCAGATGGGTCAACTCCAATAACCAAGACGCGCCTCTTCCAAGCACTTTAAAACTTAAGTTCAGAGCAACGATGATCATGACTTTTCAGCCCCTGGCAAATCTCTTTATTTTAACCAGGATGCCTGAAGTAGCTCAAACTGTAGAAACTTTACTGCTTGGAACCTTCACCCATGAGAGAGAACTATTCATAGTTCCTCCTCACGGGTTACTTCCAATCTGATGTATCTATGTTCTTTATCAACTCTATCTAATAATAAAGTAAGAGTGACTCAAACTGAATATTATCTCCAACTATTCGTTTACCCTGCCATTCATCATCAGATGAGATTATAAGGGTTGCATCACATGGAAATTCAAAGGCAACTTTTGACTCTAGCAGCAACTTCAAACTCAACTTCTTGAAGGTTATGAAGCAGCTTCCAATTTTAATTGAGATAATTTTGAGTAGTTAACTGGACCTAATTGTCAGATATTTAATAAGGACATAACAATGTTAACATGCTTAATTTATTATGGATCATATTAGATATTAGCAATTATAGATCAGGAATAACTATGCTCATGCAAAGCTTGGGATCCGCGGCCTAGAAATTCCACTTAATGATATTTGACTATGATGACATGAGCCAAAGGCTTTGTTGGTTAAGTCAGACTTAATAATAATAGTTAACTTGATGACTTGGACATGTGGGCTTTGTTAGTCTAAGTTGAAATTTATTTTTTATGTTTGAGCTTTTGGTCAAATTAATTACTAATTAGTGGTACAAATTGCCTTGGTATGTGCTGCTGATTTCTTGAGAGGAACATTAGCTCAGCTATTTGCAGATGAGTCAGAAACGTGTCTTGAGATATTAGAGTTTGACACTGACCCTGAGGCTTTGTTAGATGTCCCCAAGTCAAAAGGACTGTAGACCTTCAGATGAACTTATTTTGTTTTTCTCTGGCCAAGTGTCGTTAGAAATGAGTCATCATGGGTAAGATGTGGCGAACATCAAACCCTATAAATTATCTCCAAGTTTATACTAATAAAGTATATTCAACTATTACCACAAATTCATAGTTTAATCTATAAGCTTTTTTTATTTAATACTTTTACGTTGTATTAAATCAAGAATTTACTTGGGATCAGAAGGATCAGGGCAGCAAGCCATTTTCTAAGTAACGACAGAAGAATATGGCTTCAAAGGGCTATTATCAAGGAGTTAATATCTTATCTATTGTCATCTTCTGGTCTATTGTCACCATACAATAGACGCATGAAACTCCATTGTACCACAGAAGAAGAACCAGCCATTTGAAGTAGGCCAAAAACTTCAACAATAATCAAGATGCTATTTTGGATAACTGGGGAGAAATAAATGAGTTACAACATCACCTAGTCCAAATTGACAACAGAATTGTATGGTACCTACATGGTGAGCTTGCTCAGAGGATGGTCTTTTCCACCGCCATTTGGGCCAGTTTTTGTAGCGTGCTTTGGCTGACCTTATTTCCCAAACTACCAAAGGCTGCCAAACTATTTATTCTCAAAATAAAAACTTAGCTACTTGTATTAAGCAAATGAGTGAGAGGTCTTCCATGCTTCCTATTCAAGAAGTTATTATCTAGAAAAAACCTCCTAACCTTACCTCCCTACTAGCCCAGAAGTATTTCAAGGGTCCCCAGGCCCTGAGGGCCTGAAAGTCCACGCGGACCCCTAGGGACCTTTTAACTTAATTGGGCACTCCTTTAATTAAAACCATGAAGCTTTAAATAAAGACCTTTAACCTCAACTGATAAAGGTGCCTTGAGGAGTATGGATGAGTATTGAAGGGGACTTTCTCAACGCGGATCTAACACTGATCTCATTGCATAACAAAATTGCTTCCTTACAACAGATATGTTCTCAGTTGGTCACAATACAGAAAAAAAATTAGACACAGGTGAATAATAAACTTGGAAAATTATTACTAAGCTTCAAACAATTGAGACTAAACAAGTACCCTGTCGTTTATAGTAGAGAGCTAGTTTCCTAAATTAAAAGCCTTCAATGACTCCTAGATACCAAAGCCTCACTTGCAGATGTCAATGGATGATACTGTAATCTCTAGGATGATATGGATGGATTTTGACGTCAAGTAGATAAGGCTATCCCCCAAACTGACCTAGGAACCATTGATCCTAGTGAGTCTGAAATGCCTCCTTCTCCAGCTTTTTATGTTCTCTCTGAATCTAGTGGATTTAAACCCACTATTGAAGATGTATGTGTCTGGGACCAAAATCATCCATGCTTATCTCTACATATATGAAGATGCGATAGAAATGGCCATGGATTGCCAAAAGTGCCAAAACATACAAACCTGTCTTGATAGTAAGGCTCAAGAGATCAGAATCCATATTTTAAAGAATGTACTACTTGGGCTGAGTTAAAGGACACCCTTATCAAAGAATTTGGAAGTAATACATACCCTTTACAACTGAAACCAGGCTTTCATGCGGATCTGACCTAGACATGGAGAAACAAATATCAAGTTTGCTGAGCAGTAATATCAGAAAGTTTAGGTTCTCACATCCTGCAATCAAATTACTTTGGATGATACCATACCTGCCATCCTCTCCACGTTTCAATATAATATGACTCTCAAAATACAATTTCAGTATGCAAAGAAGATTTAAAAATCATTTATTGATATTAAGGAAACTATAACGGACTTGCATGAGCTGAAAGTGCATTAAACACTTAACAAAGGGACCTAGCCTCACATTCATGCATTATTTTGAATGTAGAGATTCAAGCCTCAACGCAACGCTTACTCTTATTGAAGAATGTTTGTCCATCAGGAGGATGCCTTTTGGAAGAAAAAAGTTCATGAGGCAAGAAAAGAAAAGTCATCTTAAGGCGTGAGGTCCCCTCTGCTTATGATTCTGTACCTCTTCATGCGTCTAAAGTATCTTCCCACTTTTGAATGTTATTTCCTATTTAAACCTGATGGAATTGATGTCCCAAACTTGTTACTTTTGAATAAAGGTCATGATTAGTCTTACTATGATCTTTTCTGGACCATTTTATCCAGAAATTCAATTTACTCAATCCTCCATTTTAGCCTTAATATTACCTGTGCTGAAGTAGTTGAAAATGAGGTGATAATTATGGCCATAGCTCTTTACCAGATTGCCAGTTAATGTTATTTCTTAACAACTGGTGAAAAAAATAAAGGTCACGCCAATCAAAACCATACCTTAGGTCTCAGGACTGTGGGATCTCATTGGACAATCTCTAGGGCCTGCTCCTCCTTACTGCTTCAGTTTGGGTTAATTGACACCACAATCAGTCATAAGGCCCTATACTTTTTTATCCTAGGGTAAATATTCCCTAGTTGTTAAAGACGTTCCTAAAGAGAATGGAAGAAGAAAACCTAGGAGCTGTTTAATGGAACATTCAAATTTTAATGAGTTGATAGAATACTAAATAGTTTGGAAAATCTCAAAAGATACCTCCTTACAGTGCTAGGCTCAAGAAAGGATGCCCATATACTCCAACAACCAAGTAGTTATACTCCTGAAATCTCATTTAATGTTGGACACAGTGATCCAAGTTACTATCTTGCTGGATCACTGGCTAGAAATTTGTGAAGACACTAATACATCACTTTGAGTGCATCTAACTTGCTTCAGTAAGTTTAATCCTACTTGTGGGTCCTAACCATTTTATTGGCTAATTTCACTGATCAATCTATACAAATACCCCAAAAACTATCCTGTTGCGTATGTTTGGACACTAACAGCTGATCAAGTTGAGTCCGTCCAAGGGTTCAGTGATCTGCATGACTTAAGGAATGACGAAGACACTACAATTATCCACATAGAAAGAAAAGATAAATGAAATTCTCACCTCTGAACAACAGTGTAACTAAATGCTTTAATTGAAGAGTATGCTGTCATATTTAAAAAAGGCTCAAGAAACTTTAATATGATGAAAGACGTACAGCATAGAGTGCTTACAGGTTACTCACCTCTAAACTAAGCTTGACCCTACCAGAGATCTAAGGTTGAAAAAGCCTAGGAATGAAGGAGCTGAAGAAACTTCTGAACACTGGTTTACACAAACCCTAACAAAGTTCATGGGCTTCGCCATTTTTGCTTATACAAAAGAAGGATGGTGAACATTGGGTGGTATTGGTTTAAAGCCAGTTAAACTTCATTACCCAAAAGGACAGTTACCCAATACTATGTATCGATGATTCCTATGACTCTTGGTTGGTACCAATTCTTCTCTGCAATGTATCTCGCTAGTGGATACTTGCAGATTGAGCTTGCGCTGGAGGATTAGAAGAAATGTGACCTTATAGCAAGTGAGGGGTTATTAAACCTACTCAATGCCTCAAGGATTTGCAACGCCCCACCTGCTTTCCAAAGGGTGATGAATAGCTTGTTATGAGACTTGAAGATGTCATGTGTGTTTGTTTAGTTGGATGATGTGACCATATTTTCTTACACTTTAGCTAACACCTCACTCACTTGAAGGATATATATTAACAACTCCTCTCTGCTTTTTTGGAGCTAAGACTTGACAAATTTCGTCTTAAGAAAACTGAAATTAAATTTTTTACATAAATTCAATAGGGAAGGGATCTAATCATTGCCAGATAAGATGGTCACATTTGTGAAAATGACTTGATCAACTAGCTTACACTTGATCAAGTTCTTTTTTTCTTTAGATGTTCAGTATTATCAACATATTTATCCCACACTTGGATGACCTTGATGAACTGTTATGTATCTTTTATATAAGGAGATTATGTTCCAATGGGAAAAAACAACACAAGCTTTTGAAGTCCTAAGGAAAGTTCTTGTGACGCCCATGTTTTGGTACATCCTGAATTTGATGAACCGTTTATATTTTGTACTGATGCTAGCGACGTTGCTGTTAGGGGCCATTATGGCACAACTTGATTTAAATGAAGTTGCTCATACTAAACATACTTCAGAAAGACATTAACCTATGTGGAAAGAATTACGGCATTAATGAGTGCAAATGCCTAGCTTTCTTTCTTGATATTAAGCATTTTTACCGTTTCTTGTATGGAAATCATTTCACAATATTACAGATCATGCTTCTACAAAAGCTCCAACAGATGAAGGATCTGGATGGATGATTGGCCCGCCGGGAGCTTAAATTCCAGAGTTATGACTTTTTATTGTTCATTGCACCAGAATGATACATCATAACGCTTATGGCTTTTCATGAAAACCCATATTGAATCTTTATGCCTCCAAGGAATAGATTGTATTTATGAGCTTATTGGTAAACCTGAGGAATGGAGCCAAGAGTCTCCTGCAACTCAGCAACAATTAAAGAAGTTGTTTAGGTGAACTCATATTGAAAATGGATTATTGCATAAACAGGTCAGAACCTCTTGGCTGCCTTATGTCTGACCATCGGTGAAATCTGAAATCGCCCTGAGACCCATACTATAGTAGGTCATGGTGCTGTAAGGAAACCCCATCAGTGACTTTGAGAATGATGTTACTTGGAAGAGATTACTAAATTGTTCCAAGATGTACTTCATTCTTATCTTATTTTTTGCTGGCCAGAAACCTCCCAATCCAACTTATCAACATCATACCATAGGTCTTACTTCCAAATTGCTACCTTCAGAATTTATGTTATTATCTGCTACATATGGCAAGTATGGCCTTTAGTACATCATACTAGCATTCATTCACTTCACAAAACGGTTTGGGGCCCCCCTCAGTTGCTTTACCCACTTCTAAAGCAAATAATTTCTTTTTACTTAAACAAGTCTTTATCCACCATGGTAGCCCAAAGGTAAATTTACCTTATAAAGGCACTAATTATATATCTCTGGTGATTGTTGACCTTAATTAATTAATATGCACTTATCACTTCACCATTGCATCATATCATCTATCTACCAATAGAGTATTGGAAAGAGAAAATAAACTTTAATTGCCATCCTTTATGAGATGGCTCAATCCAACTCATCTAGGTGGAACGAACACCTTCATGTGGTTATATTGGAATATTATGTATGCTACCATAGAGTTGTTAAGATTCTCCTTTACTAGTTCTAAATGGCTGAGAGCTAATCTTACCTATCAAGTTTAGCCAATAATAGAAATCTTCACGCTTTAAACGACTGAGCTAGCAATGGTAATGCTTTCAGATGAGTTATCTGACTACAATATTTAGCAGCCAAGTCTATGAGGACTATAAGTAAATGAGAAGCGGAATAAAACAACGCCCAAAAACTTTTTTGCCTGATTACCAGTTAGGGACTTTGTCCTGTTATACCATCACCAGCCAGGAGGCTGGATTCACAAACTTGATATGCTATTGTCATAACCTTATTAAGTGATCTATAAGTGAGGACCAGATTATTCAATTACATCAGTCAAATCAGGCTTCATTTTGAATAGAGTCCATGCCAGATTTCTCCGAAGTTATGTCCCTCTATGATAAGATCTTGAGGGTCATTTTCAGGAATGATGAAATTTGTGCTAGTTTAAAGAAGTTAGAATGTGAGGCAATAACTTGTTCAATGGTGTATCATTGCCAAGAAATCTATTGAAATTACTATAAACAATGAACTCCTAAATCAGCAACTAAAATTCAAAATCCCTCCTGATTCTGCCAGACTATCTGGGAAAGTTCATGCCATTTGGAAATCTCCTGATTCCACCACATCAATCAGTAAAGACCATGATAATAAAAAATCACCATACTCTACACAATCTTAAACTTCTACCAAAGATATAAATATCCCCAAATTTTTAATCAATAAAGATATACTTATTCACATCCTAGACTTTTGCCTAGCTTTTGTTAGAAAGATTATCTACAACTATAGTGAGATCTGCCTTGGCAACAAACCCTATTCTTCCAAGAGACTGCCCTAGAGATAAACAGTCTGCTATGATATTCTGCTGGTGCTATAATGACTAATAATTGTGTAGTCCTTAGAGGGCCTATCATTTGAAAATAGAAAAAACTTCTATAGGTAGCCTATTTGTATCATGTTTATGGTTATTTCCAGTACCTACCTTGGTCTGACGTATTAAACTGTCATTTTTACAAAAAAAGTGTAAAATTTGTCCAATGAATACCTGGGTTGGTGGCTCCACTTGCCACCTCTTATCATGTGATTGCCAGTCTCCTTGAAAAAAAAATTCCTATTAAAACAATAAATAATCTCTTATTTTAGTTATGGGTTTCAATTAAGGGGAGCTCTATAAATAACAGCTTTAGAACCAGCGCTTTGCCTTTGAGAATTGAGGAGTGCTACGTTGATCCTTCATTGTATTTGGTGAATTCAGTGGGATGGCAGGGATCTAGCCCTATTTTTAATTAAAATCTTAAATTTGGCTAAGAAGGGTTTACTTACAGTATCATATAAATACCAGCCCCAAAAACAACACTTCACCTCTGGAATTGAAGGTTCACTATGCTGAACCACCATTATTCTCAGTAAAATCGGAGGTTCTATTTGATATGAATTCCCTCTAGAAATTTCTCCCACTGAGTCTCACAAACCCTCATTGGAAAGGTGCATTGCTGTGATGGTAATGGATAATAACGTTCAGGCCTTTATCAAATAAGGTATTTGCTGTTAAAGCTCAATGTCACCATTTTAATGGCAACATTAAAAAATAAACAAACCATCTGAAGCTCTTGTGGTTTCAGCATAGAAACAATTCACATTTGACATCAATCCAAGAACCCACAATTGTCCCCCAGGATGATTCGTCAAACTCAGGAATTTGAACAATAGTTATCATTGTAAAATGCTGGTAAGTATGATGCTGCAGAGGACACCGTGGGTTATGTACCCTCAGTGGTAAGGTTGCCAAACTCCCTTCACCATACTTGATGGGAAACCCCATCCTGATGGCATGGATAATGTAAATGGAAACTATTAGTGATCTGTTAGCTCTATCTGTTATCAATAAAGACTATTCTAGTCATTCTCTTATTTCTGCCCTTTCCTCCCCTTTTGGAAAATATAGAACACTAATTTGTTGAATACTTGGGCCTTTGAATAATTTATTGAACAGAATCTAATTGAATATCGTGAGTTAACCTACTTGAATGATGGTATGTTTCTAAGGGCAGGTGTCTCCTAGGGTATTCCCACACTAAAGGTTCAGGGGTAGTTGGTTATCATGTGGGCAAGTGCCATTTTACTGACTGCTTCTTAGCAGTTAACGATCTCTTATACCCAATTATCTCAGGATAGAATTGGTGGCGGAAATTTGATATTAAAACAATTCATAGCTAATACCCTAACGTTATCCTTAGAAGAGTGTGCAGAAATTAGCACTTTCCTAGTCTTTAGTCAGCCTTTATAACAATTTGCATCAATGGCCAAATGTACACATACGCTTTCTGAACCTCTGCTGAATACCACTTTATAATTGTCCTTAACTTTCTGTTTGTAATGGTTAGAGACTTCATTTTAGCAGCTCCTGTTGATGTTTTACCAGATCATTATGAGTTTATTGTGGCTTCTTACTCACAGGTGACCTGGCTTGCATTTTTCCCTAATCTATTCTTTGACTTTAAAAAATGGGGCAGTTTATAAGTTTGTGTTACAGAGCAGCTAGTGAAGAAAATTATATTTTAGCAGAGCTCTCATGTATGCTAACCACTTTTCTTTGTGGAAAGAAAAAAGTGGTACTCTATGCCCCTGTTTAGATTATAAAACCTTAATAAGATCATTATAATTGATCTTCATCCTATTCCAGTGAGGTAAAAATTGTTCGTTGTGTGAAGAAAGCTAAAGTCCTTCCAAAATTAAGTTATTTGAACGTTTTTGACCAGATCCTCATCAGAGAAGGTTAGGAATGGCGCACAACATTTTTGTATAAAAAGGGCATTCTTCATTTCTAGGTTACGCCTTTTGGCCTAAAGAATGCACTTGAAATTCTTCTGCCGTTGTATTGGTGTGGTATTAGGAAAGCTTTTGGGTTTTGCGCTGTAGCCTATATGGACAAAATTCTTTTTTTCTCTTAATCAAGCATATCATAAGATTCACTCTCTGCATGTGGTAAAGCATATGAGAGTGGCTAAATTGACGCTGAAGCTCACAGAGTGAAAAATTTTAAGTTTAAAATCAGCTTTATGAGCAACACTGTGTTTGACTAGAGTCATATGATCACTCTAGACAAGGAGATAGCTACTCGCAATTGCCTCACGCCCACCTCAGTAAAAACATTACTTAGCTTTTTAGGGACATGCACCTTCCCTATAAAGTTTACACCTAGTTTTTCAGGGTTTCCGCACCCTTATACAAGGTCAGTGGTGCTAAATATCTCAAGTGGGCATCTTCTTTTGAGGATACATTTTAAGCTGTGAGGTTCACACTGCTTTCTACCTCTGTACTTCACCATGCAGGCCTAAGCAAGGATTTTATGGTGGTCACTGATGCCTCCAACTTCGCTATTACTGCAGCTCTATTGCAAGTGGGCACAGACGGAGTAAAGCATCCAATGTAATTTTCTTCCTCAAAATGTACCTACTAGATTTAGACTATGCAATATATGATAAGAAATTAATGGTGGTAGTGGAGGCGTTAAATTAATGGTGCCATCATCTACATAGTTCTTATTAACCATTCTGGGTTTGTATGGATTATTGAACATTGTTGTACTACAATGCCCCACATTTCCTGACTCAAAGCCAAAATCATTGAAATGAGACCCTTACAAAGTTTGTGCTCTCTTATGAGTTTACAAATTACAAGGAGACAGGGTTGTCTGATGCCTTAAGTTGAAATAAAGAGTTAGCTCCTAACCCCAAGGAGCCTAAGCTTCATAACAAGCAATTGATTATTCTTATTGTTAAATTATGTCAAATAAGAAATCCATATACGTTGCTGCTTTTGGTCTTGTTTCCATGGAGAAGCTGAAAGAGTATAGTAAGTTCAAACATGTCATCGTGTAAAAGCTTTTGCCTTATTAATACAGCATGATTATTTTCAAGTGCAATTTGAACCAGGAAGACTTGATGAAGGGATAACATTACAAGCCTATATGGTATGGTTACTGTGACGCTTATGTGTTCCCGCTGTACCTCTCTACCCGGGGATAATCAAGGAGCATCATGATGGAATACCTGTGGGCCATCCTGGGAAGGTGAAACCCCCAAATCTATTCTGCTATAAATATATTTGGAAGAGAATTGGCACACAGGTTTCACGTTATACCAAAGAGTGCCTTGTTATTGCATGATTAAACCAAATCATCAGCCCCTTGCTGGCTTTTGGTACCTGTCCAGAAAGCAGAAAGGGACTTGGTTTATCCTCACCATAGATTTTTTGTGTAGTTACCATTATCTGAGGGATATGATGTCGCCATGTTGGTTGTGGACCGTTTCACCAAGTTTGGCTACTTCATCCCATGTCATACCAAACTTACAGCGTCTTAAATGGCTGAACATTTTTATTTCCTACATCTGTTCCCACATGGGTGCCTCAGTAGGTTATTAGTGACCGTGGACCCAGTTTGCACTGGTATTTTGAGGAAGGGTTGTGCAAGGCTCTAGATAATGGCTTTCTATTCGACTGCCTTTCATCCTCAATCTGATGGGCAAAATTCTTGAATGAACAAAGGCCTAAAAATTTTGTGGTGCCACACGGCTGATAATCACTTTTCTCGTGCTTCCTACCTGCCTTTATAAAAATTTATCTATATATTGACACCCAGCATTAGTTTATTAAGTAATCTCCTTTCTTTACTCAACTATGGTTATAACCCCTCATTGAACATGGAACCTAGGTGTGAACTAAAGTAAAAGCTGTAGTGGATTTTTCTAAAGTTATAAAAAAAGTACATCAAGAGGTAAATACCAATTGGGTGCAACTATGAAGACTTATAAGAGAATGCTTATGTTAAGAGAAGGGTTGGGCCAAGGTATAAGAAAGGTGATTTGGTGATGCTTGACGCCAGAAATATCTTTGTATTGCAGTCTGAAAGAAATTGGAACCAAGAATAATAGGGCCTTACTGCATTGTTAGAAAGGTAGGCCATGCCTCTTACCAGTTAGATTTGCCGCACAAGTTCAAAATATTGGCCACATTCCATAAGAGTAAGTTGACCAGGGTTAATGCACTCCCTATTGAGATCCCTCAGTCATACCTTATGGATGAGGCATAAGAGTAGGAAGTAGAGGGATTGTGGCATCATGGCATGTAAAAAGAAGGCTGGAATACATATTATTATGTAAGGGGTTTTGTAGCTAAAAAATCAGCTGTGTTCCAGCTAGCTTTTTGGCCATGACCAAGACTTGATTAACTTATTCCATAGGCAATCCCCTGAAGCTGCTGGCCCCAAGGGTAATCAAGTCATTGTTGTCATGAAGTTACCTCAATATCATAAAACTTAAATCATGCTGAGGTCCCTGGATAAGTGATTCCTCAAAAGCGGGAGTGTAATGTCATTATTTGTGACCTGTTTGTTAAAGTAAATTGAAAAAACAAGTAGTATGTGAATAAGGCCAAAGGAACTAAGTTGGCTGCTCTCCCTGATCTAAGTTATATTTTGGATTTGCTCTGAGTGCATGCCCAACAGGCAGGTTAATCCCAAAAAGGTGTATAATCAGGTTTATAACATTAAATCAAGGGCCTAAAAATTACACAATATGTTGTAAATGGGGATGGATTATTAAGTTGTCTATGAATGGGGGGCTGGTTAATTTTTAAGATATCATATCTATCAAAACAGGTAATATTTATCACATTTCTAGATCTAGGTTTCTACCTATTCACGGTATGGGACTACCATAGATTGTAGTCTCTCATTTATTGGAAAGAAACTCTTATTCCCCAAATTCCTTTATAGCTATGTTTGTTTGACATTATCTTTGTTGGTCGTCTTCCTTATTTCAATAAAACTATTAATATCTTGCTTATCAAACTATATGATACTTTTTGTTGCCTTGTGATTTACTTCTTTATAGAGGTAATTTGGGTTTTATATCATAACTATTAAGGCGTTGACCTTGCACATGAGCTGATTTCTTTAATCCTGTTTATAGTCATTTTAGAAAAAGTTATGTACACTTTCTTCACTTTCTTTTGTTTTTATATATCAGGTGGAGCTTGAGAATAGTCATAAATAAGAATGTACTTGGTGTATTCCGCATAGTATTTTTCACTTATTATACTTGATTCTCAGTAGGTGAAAAAACATTCACTATCCCTTATTTATGCAAAATTTTGAAACATGACCTTCTCTTCAGCACTTAAAGCAGGTGAATCAATTTTTCATCATATGTTCTGCACTCCCAAACAAATGTGTAGTATACTGTGTTAAATGCTATTCTGTTATTATTGACAACTTTTTCTGCGTGCTTTTATTGCCTGTATTGGAATTTGTAGCTTTTGTGGTAACAAAAGTTGTTCCACAAATTTGTTTAAATTCTACCATCAGTACTGTTGATTAATTAAGATAAAAAGCGTATATCATAGCCAATGCAAGTCACTATAAGTATAAAGTACTAATTTTTACTTTATTATGTGAATATATATTAATTTACATATATGCCTCAGGGAGTATATAAGATTCATGGCAAAAATATCAAAAAAGAGAACTATGGTTATAATTTTTTACTAAAATGCCCATAAATTTTATGTTTCCAGTTTACAATGCATTCAGGGATGCAAATTTACCCATAGATGACCTTTTTCAGACAATTACAAGTTTAAAGTCTAAAAAAGAGTGGTATAGAGGTAAACAATGAAAAGATTAACCAAAGGACCCTGGTCAATTCCCAGTGGAACCCCTCTAATTGGGGTAACACTTTTACTAATACTTCTTGGGTAAATACCATGAGTTCAGGTGGTCAAATTGCACTGACTATGCGGCGAATTCAGAGGAGTTCTTTAAAGGCTCCTCTCCAGGCCAAATCTAATTTAGTACAATCTACCTCACGGAGACTAGCCCTTTTATAGGGTTGGGGGTGTGTAGTTCCAAGGATTGCTCGCTTGATAAATTAATTCCTATACACATAATCAGACTGAAGTTTGGCTGATTGATCATCATTTCTGCCAGTGGCTTATGGTATTTTGACTGTTTGGAAACTCACTAGAAATAGAAAAATGGCCCCAACGCTTCTGGCCAATTTTGAGCTTGTTTTTCTCTATAATGGGAACTTCAATTGAGGCAGGCGAGGTTACAAGCTGTGGATCTCAAGATCCCAGCTTGCCAACGCTCTCAAAAAGAGACTTAAAATAAAAACTGGAAAGAAAAAAATAGATCTTTATTATACTATATTATTTAATAATTATTCATTAAGCCAGGTGCCAGTGTTTATACCTCTAGAGCATCTCCTGGCCACATTCAAGCATGCAATTTTAATAGATTATTTTCCGCCTCAGTTTGGCCCTTATACTGATATGACTGAGACCTATTGCTAGATTTATTGGTAACAGAATATTACATGTTTGGGAGGATTTCAGTGATGAAAATTGCAACAACAAGAGTGCAAAATTGTCTTGTGATCATCTCAAAATGAGTTTCATCATGCTTCTGACAAATTACAAATTCTGGGAGATTTTGGCATCAATTTAAATAAATAATGTACCCTTAATTAGGACATCAGTAGGCCTCTCACAATAGTGCTAGGCACCTCTATTCAGGCGGTCTATGTGCAAGTGCTATCATGCCACTTACACATACTGAAATACAAATTTTGCCTTAGGGCAGTAAATTGATTACATTTGACCAACCATCTGTCCATAGACTTTTAGATGTTATCTTCAGGTTGATCCTGAACAATCTTTTATGTTGGTTAATAATATTGTTACTGAGTAGTTGGGACTAATTGCCAAGTTTTGGATGTGACTTTTGGCCCATATCTGCGATCATATTCAGCCTAAGTTTTCAATAGAATAATCAAATTTAATTGTCATTGAGTTAATTGATCCAAGCCATGTAGTTACAGAGAAGATTGGCCTGAATGTTTAATTTTATTCAGCTCAAGCTTTTGATAATTAAATAGACGTTGAAATAATCAACCTGAGCTGTGTTATTTCATTATGCTTTAATTATAGTATTAGCTCAATTATTAGGAGGATAATTGGACCAATCTGTTGGTTGTCAAATGGTTTATTTTCCGGTCAATCACCAGAATCTAACATATCCACCCACTTGATTCATAAGCCCTAAAATTTCAGATTAGCCTCTATTGATCATCATTTGTTAACTTTGGCCCAAACTGCTGACAAATATGGAGTAGGATCCTCTTATTGTTAATTTTGGCCTGAACTGCTGATGAATCTGGAGTTGAATCCTCATATTGTTAATTTCAGCCTAAACTTCCAACAAGTATGAGGTTTGATCCTCTCACCATCACTAAGTGCAAACTAAAGTATTAATTAGGTATGATATATATATATTTCTTTAGTTTATATAGTTTTTTCCTTCTATTATTATTTTTATTATTTTTTTATTTTCTTCCTTTTTACTTTGTAATGAAATGCTAATATTTTATTTGTTTTTTTCTAATTGGCCAAGCTCTTGAACCTTTTCATAAACTTTAAGTAAACGAAGTTGTATATACAATTGGCCCTAACATTTCTGATAACATGTTACCTTCTCCATGTTGGTCAATATATTTAAATTGGCCATTATGTTAACATTGTTAAGGCTTATTAGGACTTGAATGTTCTTGTTCACAGTCTCTAGCTCATTGAATATATTTTTAAAATCATTGTGCTATAAATTTAATTCCAAGTAATATCTTTGGCCCAAAGTGGCATGTATAGTGAGTCATTATGCGATTTCAGATGTAAGGGAATCAGGATTGTTGTATCCACATAAGCTTCCCATTTTAATAAGATCCAGGGACTAGGATATACCCAAATCAGAGCTAGATATCATCTTATTGTCACATTTTCACTGAATGAATCTGCCAGAAACTGGTTATGTTGTTCCATTTTAGAGAGTGTCACCAATTTTTGAATGCACACCAGTTGTGAAGTTCCAAGGATCACTTGCTTTATATATTAATTTCTGCACACACATAATTGAGCTGAATTTTTACCAAATGATCCTTGGTTCTTCCAGAGGCTTACAGTATTTTGACCATTCAGAAACTCACTAGGCATATTCAAATGGCCCCAAGGCTTCTGGCCAATTTTGCGCTTGATTTTTCCTCTATAATCAGGAAATTCAACTGAGGCAGGTGAGGTTACAAGCTGTTGATCTTGAGATCCCAGATTTCCAACACTCTCCAAAATCGACTTAAGATCAAAAACCAGAAAGAATAAAAAATTAAAATAAATCTTAGCTAATACTAAATTATTTGATAATTAAACATTAGTCCAGGCACACCTATTTAACCTCTAGGGTATCTCCTGGCCACATTCAAGAATAAAATTTCAACAGATACTTTAACACCCCAATTCAGCCCTTGAACTGATATGACTGAGACCTATTGCTAGATTTATTGGTGGCAAAATAATCTCATACTTGGGAGTATTTCAGTGGAGAAATGCAACAACAAGCGTGCAAAATTTTCTTAGGATCATCTCAAAATGAGTTTCATCATACTTCTGACAAAATAAAAATTCTGGGAGATTTTGGCATCAATTTAAATAAATAATGTACCCTTGATCAGACGTTAGCAGGCCTCTCTTGATAGCACTATGTACTCCCATTCAGGCAGTCCATGTGCAAGTGCTATCATGCCAGTTACACATACTAAAAATACAAATTTTTCCTAGGGCAGGAAATTGATTATGGTTTAATGACCATCTGTCCATTGGACTTTTAGATGTTATCTTCAGGTTGATCCTGAACGATTTTTTACGTTGGATAATAATATTGGCACCAAGTAATCAGGACTAATTATCACGTTTTAGATGCAACTTTTGGCACAAATCTGCAAGCATATTCAGCCCAAGTTTATAATAGAATAGTCAGATTGAATTGTTATTGAGCTAATTGGTCTGAGCTGTATAGTTAAAGAAGTTTGTCCTGAATGTGTGATTGTATTTGGTCAATTCTTTTTATAATTAAAAAGATGTTACAATAATCAGCCCAAGCCATGTTATTGCAATAGGCTTTAATTAGAGTATTCATTCAATTATTAGGAGGATAATTAACCCAATCTGTTGGTTTTCAAAGGGTTTATTTTTGAGTCAACCACCAGAATCTAACATGGGGTTTAGCAAGGTGAAAATATTTCACACATTCTGATTTGTTAAAATTTATAAAATACCTGCCTCACAGGTTCATTATCCAGCTGTCATTTCACCATCTGCCCTTGCATTAGAGCAAGGCAAGTCCCAACCAATCTGATAGATCAACATCTCATATTATCTAATTTGGACTTTACTAAGCAATCCAAACTTTGAGCTCATCATTTTAAATACTAAGTTTCAACTTATTAAGAGGGTTATTTTCTTACCCCCAAAATGATTAATAAAATTTTAATATAAACTAAACCCTTAAGTTATTTTATAATTATTGAATTTAATCTTATATGGTCTACCAACTCCCCTAAATATATTCCATCCAGCAGTAGAGAGTGACTTATCTCCTGAAAATTATTATGGAAATCCAAGGCAGAATAGCACCTGCGAGCATCAAAACCCCTGGATCCCACAAGTGTTGCTCACTACAGGGGATCCTTTACACCACAAACCTTTTTTATAAATGGATGAGGTTGGGGTAAGTCACCCTTACAACCTCCCTGCAGCTTCTGAACCCAAGCTAGCCGCTGTAAAACAACAGTTAGCACATGCTCTATCTCTCCTCAAAAAGCTTGATCTGCACCTTTTTCTTGGAAGCCATCCAGTGATTCAAAATACCCCCCTGCGAGAAAAGTTTACCTCAGGGTAGGGTAGCATTGCCTCATTTCTATATTCATATGAATCTGCTATGGAAGGAACCTTTAATTATCAAAAAGTAAATACCTCCTCCCTTACTAAAGTCGCTTGTCCCAAGAGTTAGTGGTTCCAAATATTGCCACGCTCAGCACCTGGGCGGAGGTAAAGGAAGTAATTGTTAAAAAATTGGTTTAACCCATATTTCACGTCAGAGGAAACAGGACTTCATGTGTTTTAGCATGCAGAAGGGAAGATCAATCTCCTCTTTTGTTGAATGGTTCAATATGAAAGTTAAAGCCACACTTACTTGCAAAAATGCTACCCCTTGATGATGCTCGTAATTCCATCCTAACTGGATTGGCTTCTCACCCTCCTATAGCTCGGCACCTTATCTCCATCAAGTGTCACCTCCAGACTATCTGTGATATCAAGGAGGCTCTGCTAAGGTTGCCAATATTTATAACATTGAAGCTACTTCATATTACACCACCGTAGCCCCGCCAAGAAAGCTATGATGATCCCTATGGGCCCTCCTATGCAGGTTACTACTCTGAGCCCAGAACCTGCAGTGCAGCTCAAACCTGATTTTCCTCCACATAGCCACCCTGAGGTTCCAAGCTAGTAAGTCGAAGTACATCATATTCATTAGGGCAGTGCTCCCTGCCCCCACATTGTCACCACGATCATCGCTTGTCAGCCAATGAGCCTCTCAAATTGGTTCCAAAGCCTGCTCCTAATCCTAAACCACTCTCTCAGGTGCAATTTGCCCCCACTAACGATGGGTTGAATGACCAGGTCACCAAAGCTGAACCGCTTATTTCCTAAAAGCACACAGCCGCTGATCAACCCTATTCTGACTTATTTGAAGCATCCACCTACACAAAAATATCCCCTTCAATAAATCCTCAGGCCATCTCTCATCTGAAACCAGTAGCCATGGGGCAGCACAAGCCCCCTTACTTTGCAGGTTGAAAATCAAGCCGTGATAGCTCCAACGCCTCCCTTAAAATCTAAGAGGGTAGATGAGTGCCAAAAGGCCCTCCCCTGTGAAGAGAACAAGCTGTTTTCTCAGCTACCTCTAAGCAACTAGTTGAGGTGTTTTGACAATACCTCTGATGTTGAGTCTGAAGGGGTGATGAAGACATGGGCTACTATGTCTTGGGAGCCCGAATGAAAGTGCATATTCTTGATAGGTTGAGTCCTGAAAAAAATGATAAGCCATGATATCCTGACAAACCTCTCTAAAAGTTGTTGAGGTAGTCAGAGATAATTGATACTGCCAGTGATGCTGACCAGCTTATTGGTACAGTGATCCGATCTACCCAGCATGTTCATACCCTCCAAACTTCAAAAGATAAATATCCTACAATAGCTCAACGCCTTGCCTCCACTCTCCATTCAATGAGGTTCTCGCCCTCCCCCTACTTCTGATGGCATGATAACTAAGGTATAGGTTGTCGTTAAGATCTTGGGCTTAATTGCTTGCTTTTCAGCCCTGGATTTCAACTGCACAGATTCGTGGATCCTGGAGTTGATTATTTTGATAGACTGAAGAAATAATAGTATGAAGACTATTATTATAGTTGGCTTCCCAAAAGCCACGTTGAGAGTAAAGTCCAACACTAAACTGGTGCTTCTTCTTCTTGAAGATCTTCTGGTAGGGAACACTTTCCCTATTCCCTTCTCGCAGAGCCAAGTGGAGATTCCAATATTGCCAACCTAAGGACATCTGATCCTTGCACTCTTCTCTTAAGAGTAATGTTTAAACAACTATAGCTAATATCAGTTTGAATCTAATTTTATTAGGGAATTATTTGGGGTTTTTATAGTTAGAATCGGCACACAACTTTTCAGCTGTCTGATGAGAATATTTGTGCTCCTATACTAGTTTTGACCCTTAGTGTTAGGCACCAAATCTCATCAGGTACCGTTGCCTTGGGTTTTCTAGGCAGCGTAATTCTTGGGCGTTCAGCAGTCCAAACAATCGGTATTAGGTACATGAAACTGATTGTTTTGACTGATGACAATTCCACTTTTCCTCCGGTGTTTGAACGATTTGATATTTTTTATGAATCCAATCCATTCCATTCTGAATGATTCCCTATAATTTGACTAATGGGGATTATCCAAATATCAATTTATTGCTTAATTTCATTGGGGATGACACCCAACGAAATTATCATCTATTGGTGGCCTCAAATGTCATCGGGGATGATTCCTGACAAAATTGGCATCTGTCAATAGCCTCAATTAGCATTGAGGATGATTCCTGACAAAATTATCATCTGTTGGTAGCCTCAATTGTTATCAGGGATGATGCCTGACAATAATTTATAGTCCGTGACCTCTAATATTATTGGGGATTCCGCCCAATGATATTCTCATCAGTTGGCCACTATTGCCAACCCTCTACAATTATAACATAATTGTCAAATCTCATATTTGGTCAAAGGGTTGGACTATGTGATCATCTGAAATTCTGACACATCCCCCTTCTTGACCAGATATCCAATGGAAGATAGAACCCTTGGGAAAAGAAGCCATCTCAGCTTAAGCTCATATTTGGTTTTGTCATAATTCTATGTCCTCAGTGTAGTGCAGCTCTGTCTGCACTCAATGCCCATATGCTATGCTCAGTTTGATGACTTTATATCCTTGATTCTACCCATTACTGCCTCTTCTCGAGCACAGTTCCCATGACATCATGCTGCACCAGTCCCATTTTTGCATTGGTTGTGAGAGATCAACTGGTTCACCTGCACAAACCCCAGGATGGGTTGTTGGCACTCTTGTTACCTGTACAAACCCCATGACGGGTTGTTGGCACTCTTGCCACCTGTATGAACCCCAAGATGGGTTGTTGGCACTCTTGCCACCTTTACGAACCCCAGGATGGGTCTCAACATCTTGTTGATAGGGAATATTCCAGCGGACCTAGTTTCAGCCCTTTCTGATCCTGCCAATGCTTGGTACTTTTGCCTGCTGCTATTTCTTCCTCCACACTTGGTAGGTGGGAATATCGCTAGATGCATTACTGCTTTAATTAAAATCATTTTTAATATTTTCTACTTTTTTTCTATTTTTATGCATCTTTTTCTTATTTCTAAGTCCAATACTTTAAGTATTTCATGTGGACCCTATTGACTATGCGACCATCCTCAGTATTCTTAATTGTATAAGCATCATTTGCTGACTTGGCGATAATTTTGAATGGTCCCATCCATAGGGCGTCCAACTTATTTTTTCTCCAGAACCCATGTGTATTGCAATAGGCTACCCTATCGCCCACATGATATTCTTTCAATGGACGTCAATTCCGGTCATCCATTTTCTTCACATTGATTCTTTTCCTCAATGTTGTATCAAATGCCTGAGATTGTAATTAAATCAGGATATTTGCCAGTTGGGATAGATAATGTTCAGCACTCATCCCCAAAGATGGCTCTACTGCTGAATACAATATTGGCGGCAATGTGGCTTTCTGCCCATATAACAGTTTGAATGGTGCTTTCTTGGTCACTGAATGATAACTGATAATATAAGCAAAAGTGACTGAACTCAGATATGCTCCCCATGCAAAAGTTTTCCCCACAACCAATCTTCATAAGGTTGTGGCTAGAGTTGCATTTACTCTTTTCACCATTCTGTTTGTTTCTGGATGATAGTGGATGGATACAACACCGCGGATTCCCATTAATTCGTTAAGCCTAGGAATCACATGTGAAGTAAAGTTGGCTCTGTTGTCACTGAGAATGACTTGAGGACAACTGTGCTGGTAGATCACTTGGTCAAGTAAAAACTTCTCCATACTTATTGCGTCTACTTTGCTGAGGGCTCTCGTTTCAACCCATCAGGTTAAGTGATCTATTGTGATGATAAAAATTTCACTCCTCCAGTGTTGATGCTTAATGGTTTTATAACGTCTATAGGCACCGTGCGCCATGCAAAACCAGGGCGTACTAACTGGTATCCTATGATGCTCTTGTGCAGTTTGTGAAGCTGACATTCCACACAGCAGGCTAGGTAATCCATGACGTTATAATTGATTGATTCCCAGTAATAACACTGGCGAATATGATCCACTGTTTTCCTTAGGCCACCATGGCTGACTACCTTGTGAGCGGCTCAAATGATTTCCACTTTTTCTGATGGTTTAGGAAATAAAATCCATTTTCCTTCGATCATTTTTTATAATTAATTATCCTTAAATTCGGTATTTTCCATGGCTTTTCATAATGCATTCCAGATTTCTTGGGGTTCATCACCAATATCTCCTTTGATCATCCGTTGGAATAGTGCATCCGCCTGATGATATATCACATGAACAACCTGTAATTGAGACAATCTGTCAGCATTCTGATGTGCCACTCCAGCCTGATGGATAATTTTGAAATTGTAGACTTGCAGCTTTAAAGCCCATTGGGCCAACTGGACTTCTGGTTCCTTCAGGTTATGAAGCCAGCGAAGGGATGAGTGGTCGTTATGACTTTAAAGTAAATTCCATATCTGTAACTTGGAATTGTTTGCAGGCATGGATGACCGCCAGACACTCTCGATCTGTCACAGTATAGTTTCTTTCTGCTGGTGATAGTGTTCTACTCACGTAGGCTACTGGATGTTCATCCCCATTGTCATCTAATTGACTTAGAATGGCTCCAATTGCTGTTAATGAGGCATAAATTGGATGATAAAGTCCTGACTAAAATTTGGGTATTTCAACACTGAGCTGCTCATGAGATATTTTTGGAGCTTATCAAATGACTTCTGAGCCTCTTCGTTCCACACAAATCCTTTTTTTGGATGCTTGAGTAGGTGAAATAGAGATTTGGCAATTCCAGCAAAGTCTTTGATGAATTGGCAATAGTACCTGACCATTCCCAAGAAGACTTGAATATCCTGAACACTTTCAGGATTGACATCCACTCAATAGCCTCTATTTTCAGGGTTGCAGTTGTGATCCATTAGAGTTTATAACAAACCCTAAGTATTCAAGTTCTTTTTTGAAAAAGTGGCATTTTTCTTGGCTTAGTTTTTAGATTTGCCACTGCCAACTGCTTGAAAACTTCCTCCAGATGCTCCAAATGATTGGAGAAGGTCCTACTGAAGACGTTGATATTGTCTAAGTAGACTAGCACACAGGATAGCTTCAGGTTACTGAGTATTGAATCCATAGCTCGCTGAAAAGTTGCCGGCACATTGCATAATCCTTGGAGCATTCTGGTTGGCTGGTACAGTCCTTATGCGGTGATTATCACAAGTTTTCCTGATCTTCTTTTGGCTAATCGATTTGCCAATAGCTCAAAATCAGGTCCATAGCCAAAAAGTATTTCGTCTCCCCAGGCAATCAGCACGTCGTCAATTTGGGGCAGCATATGGGAGTCTTTTTTTAGTGATCTTGTTTAGTTGGCGATAGTCAATCATTACTTGATTTGATCCATTTTTCTTTTTTACCAACAGGATTGGACTCGCCATGGGCTCAATGACGGAATGAGTAATCCATGTTCCACCAACTTGCTTATCTCATTGCTGACCTCAGCTTCCATTGTCCTTGACCTACGAACAGGTCTCATTCATATTGGTGGACTTCCCCCATATCAACTTTGTGGAGTACATTTTTTGTGCATCCTAAGTCATGATCGTTCTGAGCAAATATTATCCAATATTTTTCAAATAATCAGAGCACATCCTCCTGCTGATTCGTAGTCAGATTTGCTAGCTGCTCACAATCCACAATTATGTTGACACTTTTGGTAACTCCCACTGGCAATCCCATTTCAGAAACAGTCCAAATTCATGAAAAGTGTATAGTTCCACCATCAGGAGCAAGTGCAGAAACGCGATGGTCTGATTTTTTTCAATTTCCATCAGCTTTTCTCCCAGATTGGCTACTAATACTCATATCTCTTCATAACCCAGCATTCAGATCCCTGGCATAACCCACAGTTCGATCCTTGATTTCTTCCAGGGATTGACAATTTCTCCATAAAGTTGTTCTGAAAGTTCCACCATTAACCCAGTGTTAACTATGCTTTGAGCCCCCAGCGGAATAATGGTTGCTGCATTCGCCCTTAGGGGTATTCCCCAATTCTCCATAATTTCCATCAGCATTGGTTTCCACTTCCATCTGAATAGTTTATAGTTAATGGGTATAATACCATCACTACTAATTAAATGACAAAGTTATTCTTCTTTGTCAGCGGAGTTTCTCCTTTCCACTGGTAAACCAAAGGCAACGTATGCCCCAATATTGTCAGGGTATTTTCTTCAAAATCGCATTTCACCCCATACTTCCTCAAAAACTCTTTCCTGATAAGTATGTCATAGTTTGGATTGGCTAACACTATAGTGGGGGCTGACACCATCAGCAATCCAAACTGAAGTGGTAGCGCACTTTAGGCTCCACATGAGATGGTAACATCTGGTCCAGCCGTTCCATACTCTTTTCAGTGCTCCAAATCTGGTGAGATTTTCATATGTTTTACTAATTTGGTGGAAACAATGTTAATTGGCGCTCCACTATCAATTATGGCTCAGACTCTTATCCTATTAATTATTATATCAACATAGTACACTCTGAGTACTGTAATAAAGTATTTACTGAATAGATAGTAGTCTTATTTGCTGAATCAAGTGTGTGGATAATCTGAGTGAATAAATTGGGGAATGACTCCTTGATCGCGCTGATAGGTAGAGAAACGTTAGCCTCATCCAACTTCGTTTTGACTAGGTCTTCAGGGCTTTCAGCGGATCTCAATTTCTCAGCTAGTTGTTGTATGTAGGGCTGAGCGACCTTGCTAACAATTTTGGTATCAATCCCCTTCGCTTTGGCCTGAGCTATAGCATTATCATAGTTGATTTCCTGATGGAGCAGATCTGTTGAGTCATCATCCACGAATATATCAGAGATATCGATCTCCTCTCACATTACATCAGGTGGGACAGGTTTACCAGCAGTACTAGATCGTCCCTGATCTAGACTGCTGGCCCTTTTCCTGATTCTGAACCAGCCTCTTGAGGTTGAATGAGATTTATCTGATCCTTCAGCTTTCATTCCCAACACTGGGCAATCACATGGCCTGACTTCCCAAATTAAAAACAGCAGTTTGTTGATTTTTCCGCTCATTTTTGAACTTCATGTTTACTTCCCGACATGACTTGACCCTCAGATTCTTTAGATGGCTCAGTGAATTTGACAATATTTTGGGACTTTGTTTTAATTACTTGAACGTATGATTGGGAGCATCAAACGTGGCTCCAAGCATCTTCATATGGTCTACCATCTGAGAGGTTGTTGTTTCAGTCACTAGCGCTGCCACCATAATCCAATGCAAGTCTTGGTAGGGCCAAAGTGCTGACTGCATGGCTATGCGGGCATCAAAGTCACTTAACACATTTGCTCCTGCCAAGATCTGAGCTTCTTGGTAAAAACGGTTGGTGAAACAATCCAGAGTCTCATCTTTGAGGAATTGAATACCCATGAACTCTTGTTTTCAATTTGCCATCTGAGTAGGGCTTCCAAACTCCAACATAATGGCAGCTTTAGCTTCCGCGTACAGTCAATTGTCCCCATTGAGATGAGGAAGCACCAGATTTATGCAGTCCGTGCTAAGGCAGTTCATTATGGTTACTGCTTTTTGTTGGTCTGCATAGCCAAACATGGTCATCTCAAATAAGTGGAAGAACCCAGGGCATTATCCCGGTGAAAGGTGGGCAATTTTGGCATATTTCTAAATTCCCCGGTTGTTCCGCTAATAGGAGATCCTGACCTGGCCATTTGAGAAGCCATAGGAGTGACTTTGGGAGTCATTTCTGACATACCAGAGAATGGTTTAGGCATGTTTCAGAGTGGAGAGGTCTTATTGCTTGGCGTTTCACATGCCTTTGCTTCAGCATCATTCGCCTCTAATTGTTTGCAATCACATTGGTGTTTCTCCAACTCCTCGATATGCTTAGTCATTTTTGCCATCTCTTCATGAAACTGTCAGATGCGTTCTTGATCTGCTTCCCATTTGGTTTTTTGAAAAAAATTTCCTTGACAAGTTCACCCTCTTTCCGCTTTAAAGAGGAAACTTTTCTGCATAAGTCGTTATTAACTATTCCAAGTTGTTCAAGAGTTCCCTCCATCTTGATCATATGCTCCTCCAATGAACTAACAACAGCCTAAGAAACTGAGCTGAGCACATTTTCATTGATGGCCTGTAGTTTCACCCAGAGCTTTAGAAGCTCTTCCTTAAAAGACATCCTTGTTTTAAATTGTCTTTTTGACAACTCAACTACCCCCTGTAGTGAGCACCAATGTTAAAATCTTGGGCTTAATTTCTCGCTTTTCAGCCCTGGATTTCAACTGCACAGATTTGTGGATCCTGGCGTTGATTATTTTGATAGACTGTGACAATAATAGTATGAAGACTCTTATTATAGTTGGCTTCACAAAAGCCACGTTGAGAGTAAAGTCCAACGCTAAACTGGTGTTTCTTCTTCTTGAAGATCTTCTGGTAGGGAACACTTTCCCTATTCCCTTCTTGCAGAGCCAAGTGGAGATTTTGATATTGCCAATCTAAGGATATCTGATCCTTGCACTCTTCTCTTAAGAGAAATTTTAAAACAACCAAAGTTTAAACAACTAAAGCTAATATTAGTTTGAATCTAATTTTATTAGGGAATTATCTGGGGTTTTTATAGTTAGAATTGGCACACAACTTTTCAGCTGTCCAATGAGAATATTTGTGCTTCCATACTGGTTTTGACCCTTAGTGTTAGGCACCAAATCTCATTTGGGTACCGTTGCCTTGGGTTTTCTAGGCAGCGTAATCCTTGGGCGTTCAGCAGTCCAAAAATTGGTATTAGGTACATGAAACTGATTGTTTTGACTGATGACGATTCCACTTTTCCTCCGGCGTTTGAACGTTTTGGTATTTTCTTATGACTCCAATCCATTCCATTCTGAACGATTCCCTATAATTTGACTATTGGGGATTATCCCAATATCAAATTGTTGCTTATTTTCATTGGGGATGACGCCCAACAAAATTATCATCTATTGGTGGCCTCAAATGTCATTGGGGATGATTCCCAACGAATTTTTTATCTGTTGGAGGCCTCAATTAACATTGGATGATTCCTGACAAAATTATCATCTGTCGGTGGCCTCAATTGTTATCAGGGATGATGCCTGACAATAATTTATAGTCAGCGACCTCTAAAATCATCTGGGATTCCACCCAACAATATTTTCATCAGTCAGCCACTATTGACAACCCTCTACAATTATAACATAATCATCAAATCTCATATTTGGTCAAAGGGTTGGACTATGTGATCATCTGCAATTCCAACAGTTGTTAAAAATAAGGTGCGCATTCTAGCAATCCTTGATATGAGTGCTCCAGCAAACAATTTCTTAAAATCTCATCAATAAAATTAAGTTAGCACCTGAATGGGACTATTTCCACAAGTTTGGAATGTGGGGGCCAACAACACCCTAGTATTAGAGCCTACTCTTCACTATCAATGTGAATTAGGAAGCTCCTACTGTTTTCCCTGCTGTGGCATTGGAAAATAATACATATGACTTGCTCATTGGCTCGCAATTCATTTTTGAGTATTATGGAATTATCAACTTTTAAACAGGAATTTTTCTTTCTTCTGAATTACAAAGTTCCCATATTCTTTACCAACGATGAGCCTAAGAAGAAATAATACTTATGCGTAGTTGAGTACCCTTCTTCCGCCCTTACCCTTACTTATACCACGTCAGGCAGAAACACAATGAATCTGCCTGACTATGTGGATGATGTTAACCATGGTTGTAATACCTCGTATACCTTAATAATTTGAGGCCATAGGACCCAAAACTTCAGGGTTTTGGATTACCTGTTTTGCTTCTCTTAGTCAAGAATTCTTTTCCAGATACTAAGTCAGGAGAGGCAATTCTTAATAAAGTATACCAATATTTACTTAAATTAGGCAAAAATAGAGAAATCTTTATTTTAATCCAAGCCTCATTATAAGGGAGTTTTCTTCAGTAAATCTCTAAGCTAAGATCTAGACTTATAACAAATCGGAGAAACAGTGGTAGGTTAGTCATTTTGGTCCAATAGGATTTTCTCGCCTCATATATTGGGTTTAAGCCCTGATACTATGGTGTGGAATGTCGTCAGGAATTGTCCCCAATAAGGACCTAGATATTTGGCCAATTTGGGGTTGATTCCTATCATCAACCTCATTCAAATCTCCCATTTGGGGTGGAATCCTGAAAACGCCCACCTCTAGATCTTGGTGTAGAGAGAAAATGGACGGAGAAAGAGAAATTGGACATGGTTTATTAATGTACCATTATTGACCTCTATGATTGAGTGTTCATTGCCCCAATTATAAATGACCTTGTATGGACCTGATCAGTTGGTTCCCAATATCTTTTCATGACCTCCAGGCTGATGATGGTAGAAAAGAACTAGGTCACCAAGTTGGAAGGTGTGCAAGGGGGCATGCTTATCATTAAATTTGGTAGTTTCTCTGCTGATGATATCCAATAGGTTCTCAGAAGCTAGATCCTGGATTAAAGTGATTTCATTGGCAATGCTTCACATAGTAGCTTTAGGGGCATCAAGGGGATGCCTAATCTAAAATGGCCTGCACTCTGGAGGGCAACTGAGGATTTTGTCCATACAAAGCATGTTAGGGTGACATCTTAATGATTTGGAGGTAGCTTGTTCAAGAGGCCAGAATTGCACTAGGCAAATATTGGGGCCAGTGCAGAGGGTCAGCCATAGTCTTTTTCTGAAGAGTGACTGTTAGGGCACCATTCACCCGCTCCATCATTACATTGGTGGCAGGATGGTAGGGTTTGGAAAATACCTGGGTGGATCACATCAGCTCGGCTAAATCATTCATTAGTGATGATTAGAAATTTTAGACATTATTGGAGAGTGTTATGTGAGGGCACCCATGTTGAGTGATAATCTGAATATATAAGATGGTGTAGGTAGCTTTTGCTAAAGTGGAAAGTAGTGATACAGCTTCAACCCACTTAGTTAAATGATCCACGGCCAGGAGGAGGAGCTGGTGACCATTAGAGGCTCGAGGGAGTGGTCCCACAACATCAAATCTAATATTATGGAAGGGTTCACAGGGTGGCGCCACTGGATGTTGTGACTGGGGATTAGGTCCAGCTTAACTTTGGCATACCAGGAAGGACTCCAATACACCTTGGATTGTAACAATCATTCCTTCCCAGTAACATTGAGCTTTGAGCCAATGCTAAGTTTTCTGAACTCCTCCATGGCCAACTTGCCGATGTCCCTCCAATATGATTTCATTATGCTCTAAAGGTCATACATAGGGCACCCATTTTTGGGACACAAGTTTGCACAGTTGGCCATTTTTGACTTTAAGATTCGCCGATTTTTTGCTAATTCCTTTTAAAAGCCAGAGATTTGGCTTTCCATAAGTGCAGTTGAGTTAGGAGGTCATATAGTCGATCCTTCTCAGGGCAGTTAAAGTTAATATGGGCAACCTGGATATGCATTCTGCATTTTGGTGTATGGGCCCTGGTCGATGGATGATGAAAAAGTAGTAGTTGTAAAGATTTAACGCCCACTGAGCTAATCTACCATCAGGCCCTTCATTTGCTGTAGCCATTGCAGGGAAGCATGGTCAGGAGTTATAGTGAAATGTCTTATATAGATAAGGTCAGAGATTCTTAATAGAGAATAATACCATCAAACATTTGCATTCTGTAATGCTATAGTTGCGTTCAGCTCTTGTTATAATTTTGCTTTAGTAGGCGATAGGATGATCCACCAAGTTTTTGATATGATGCAATAGGATGGCTCTGATGGCTGTATCACTAGAATTGATAAAAATGAGAAAGGATTTATCAAATTTGGGATGTATAAGTACTGGAGAGTGAGAGAGGGTGATGCATAATAGGTCAAAAGCCTGCGGTTGCTCTTCTTTCCACTAGAAGGGTATCCCAATATTCAATAATTATACAAGAGGCTTGGAGGTGCCAGAAAAGTGGGGGATGAACTGACAATAATATACCACATCCCTAAGAATACTTGTATGTTTTATAGGGATTTAGAGGGGTAATTTTAGAAATGGCCAGGACCTTGTCGTCCATTGAGGATATTCCAGCTTTACCTACTTTATGGCCTAAGAAATCCATTTCATTCTGAAATAAGGAGAATTTTGACAGCTTTAGTTTTAAGGAGGCTTGTCATAATTGCTGGAAAAAGTTTTCTGAGATGATATATGTGTTTGGTAAAGGTTTGTGAAAAAACGGTAATATTGTCAAGATAAACCAGCACATAAGAACGTTTAAATCACCTAAAAGTCCGTCCATAGCGCGTTGGAAGGTAGTGGGGGCGTTACATAATCCATGAAGCATTTGAGTGGGCTTGAATAATCCTTCATTTGCAATGAGGGCACAATTTCCCAATCTTCTAGTGATAAATCAACTTGCCAGTACCTGCTGGCGAGATCCATAGCTGAAAAATATTGAAAACCTGACATCAAGTGTATTTAGTCATCTATATGCGGCAATGGATAGCTGTCTTTTCTGGTTATTGAATTGAGGTGGCAATAATTCATAACAATACAGTGACCACCATCCTTCTTCCAAATTAATAGAAGTGGGGAGCCTACAGGCTTTTAGAAGGCACGAGTAACCAAGCTTTCAACAATTGCTGTAGCCTTAGGGCCACTTGAGCTTCCTCAACTTTAATTTTTCTGTATGGCTGAGATTTAAATGGAAGGTGAGCCTCAGTCTCAATTTGATGAATTACCCCTGACATTTTCTATAATTCCTTGGTCCTGAGGAAAATATATCACAATACTCCTTGAAGAGGGCTTTAACTTTCTGTTGCTCATTAGTGGTGAGATTGTTACCATTTTACTTTCAAACAGAGCTATGGTGGGTAGGAGATCAAACCCTAAATCTTGTAATGATCCAAAACAACTCACATCGGTGATATTTTGATAGGGCATAGTTTTATGTAAGCAATAGGGATATACCAAGGGACTTGGAAGTTTTGATCCATTAGAATCCCTAATAATATAGATATAGATTTCCCATAGGCAGGATCCAAAATCCCCAGGAAGGTCAACGCTTCCTTGATAAAAGGGTTTGAAATGCCATTAAGCTCCAAAATTTGATCAAGAAGGGTAAGAATTTGAATCCCCATATCTAAATAACTTTAGAGACTAAGGGTATTATAATAGAATGAGGGGTATACAGAGGGATCCCCTCTTCGGCATCCACAGCCTCTAGGGGTAACTTAGTTTTTTCCCCTAAGACTTGGTACTCAATTTTTCTAGTGGAGAATGGGTATTCGAGGAAGAATGTCTGTTTTTAGGGGTTCCTTTATTTTTGATGGGGAGTATGAATATTAATGAGATCCAATATCCTAGTAGTGATAGGTATTTTTCCTTGTAGTTGATGAAGCAGCTAAACTAACGCATCAGTTGGACTCCAATAAGCAACTCATAGTTATTGCTTTAGCGCAATGGTGGGGCAGTAATTAATAAATTCCAAAACGAAGGGGTAAAGCAGAATAGGCTCCTATCGCCTTAGTAGACTGACTACCTGCCGTTTCATATTCAGCTTCATGAATCAAATCTTGAGCCAAGTTTATCTTTTGGATAAGCTGGGAGAAAATAAATGTTTACTGGAGAACTAATGTCAATTATCTCCAGAATTTTTAAACTTATGGACTACTACTTTGACTCAAACCACCAAAAATCCAGATTGGGAGCTAATAGCTAATAGACTGCCATTAGGGATTTGCAGTGAAGCAATTGGAGGATTCTGCTGTGGCCAAGCTTGGTGTTGTTCAATGAATCTAAAAGATTTATCTGCCAAGGCTTGGCTTTCTATAGAAGAGTTGACCACCAAAATATTTTGGATAACTGACCAACATAGAAGTAAAAAATCTGGAGGTTTCTATTTCCTTAATAGACAGAGGAACTTCAACATCTGACGGGGCAGCTAACACAAAAAAACAGGAAGTACTGGATATACAGATTGAACTAGGATAAGGGTCTTGAGGCACTTGTTTTTTGTCAGCATAGGGAGCCTCTTGTCCTATACTGACTGATCTTTTGCCAACTTTCGTTGAAGGATGTGGCATTCAGCTACAGTGTAATTGTTTCTTCTGCAAGGAGTGCAGTATAATTCAATTGTAGGCAAATTGGGGGTGTAACAGCCAATACTTGGGACTGGGGCTGTAACAGATGGGGCTCTTAAGGCCCTGACCGCCACCGTCTGTGAACCCAAACCCCTGGATGGTGGTCACTCCTGTGAGGGAAAGGGAAATAGCCATATCAAACACCAAAGACTTCTATCCAGGCAGGTGGCCTCACCAGGCACACTGATTTTGGTGTGGCACACCGGCCTCCGTTGCCTCAGGGCCACTCTAGCAACTGCCATCTCAAAGGGATGGGCACAGGCTGAGGTGCGGTTGACATTGATGTACTGCTGCCCTCTGGTCACCTGCGCCGCAGCTTTTGACAAGCTCCTCCAGTTAACACTAGGCTGGGGTATTTCACTCCACCAGGGCACCGCCACCCCAAAGGATCTCGGGCTATCCACCCCCTTCATCACTTTCTATTGCACCATCGTCTGCACTAAAAAAACCTGTTCAAATAAAAAATACAATATTAAATTATATTAAATGTATCAGGTCTAGCAAATAGTGGTCTTTATTTGGAGTGAACTCAAAGTTTGGGATAGAAAACCAAAGTGAGGTCCATTTTGGGAAACCTCACTTTAAAATAATACCTAAAATGGCTAAATGCATTGTCAGTCATGAGGCACATAAAAGCCTCCAGAATTAATGGCGTCTTAGCAACTCTCTGGCAAATGAGGAACCCTCCAAAAAGTGGACAACCACTCAAATATATTTTTAAATAATTATCCCGCCCAATCTCATAATTCACAGCCTTATGAGATTCATATATGATTATTGACTATTAAAGGGAATTATTGGTGTTAAAATGAGGTGGCCTGACGGGTTTATGTAGTTTGGCTGAAATTTCAAATATAACCTCTTTAATATGGAGGAGTGACGTTCAGTTAGACTTCACCACTTTAAGATAAAGTAAGATATTAGGCATATTTTAAACGCCAAAAATGCAGCTGTGATGGCATCATCTAATATAAGACAATTCCCTGCACCAGATTTTGTGTTTTGAGTAAAAACAAAGGGCGAATTTTCAGATAGTTTCCCCCCAATTAAGGCTGATACCCAGAAAATCTGTTTTTGGTTGGATAAGGTTAGTTGCTCCTGAATTCTGAAGCAAGGCAGTCTTGGTATCAGTTTAAGTATTACAATGCATCAGAGGGGAAACCATAATGTCTTGAGCCATACAACTAAGACAGTTAGTCAAGTGTTTAAGTTTCTGGGTGTCAGTGGCTTTTTCCATATCATTTTAATAACAAAATAAGAATGAGAAGTTACTTCCTTTGCCTGGGACGTACTTCTCTTTGAATGACAGTTTGAACATGCCACTGGGGGGTTAATGGTCTAACCACGTATATTGACATAGGGGGACCATTTTTGACAAAAGGGTAACTGTTATTGCTGGATGTTTCATAAGGATGGAGGGCGTCAACTTTATCTTTTAAGGTGTTGATACACACAATTATTGAGTCTACCTGATCGTGGGTGGCATAAAGGGCTGATTTATTGGCAACAAGAGGGGATAACTGCCAAATTTGGCTTTTGAGTTCGGTGTTGCATCTCAAATTTTAAGTTGGTGTTGCTCAAGGGTGAGAATTTGTTGCTCCATCCTGCACATCATAGCGGGGAAATTAACCAAGAGTATAAGGCGTTCCTGATCTAAAATGAAATCAAATGCCAAATTGTTAATGTCCATAGTTGGTTTTTTAATTATTTTCACCTTAAACTCAGGTTTACCTGGCAGGGAGCACTACTTTTGTCAGGACCAAAGGTGTAATACCTCATATCCCTCAGAAATTTGAGGCCAGGGGACCTGAAGTTTCAGGGTGTTGGATTAACTGTTTTACTTCTCTTGGTCAAGAAGACTTTTTCTAGATATTTTGTCTAGTGAGGCAATTCCTAATAAAAGTATATCAATTTTTACTTAAAATAGGCAAAAAGAGCAGTCTTTATTTATTACAAGCCTCATTATAAGGGAGTTTTTCCTAAGTAAAGCTCTAAGCTAAGATCTAGACTCATAACAAATTAGGGATTAAGTGGTTATTTTAGTCACTTTGTTCCAATAGGATAAACTCGCCTCATAGATCATGTTTAAACCCTGATACTATGGTGTAGAATGTCGTAAGGAAATGCCCCCAATAAGGGCCTATCTATTTGGCTGCCTTGGGTTAGATTCCTGTCATTGACCTCGTTCAAATCTCCCAATCAGGTTGGAATCATGACAGATGCTTCAGAGGGCCCTTCATTGTATGTGTTAGAGGAGGTAATAGTAAAAGCGGGTGAACAAAAGGTGATAGACACCAAGATTACTATGAAAATCCCCTGCTAGTGCCTACTGAACTTAACAAGCCTTGATGGAATAAGTCCTTTGGAACCATAGGTGTTGCCAGGTATCCTAGATCCTGCCTACCAGTGACCCATCAACACCTGCTGGGGATCTTACTAACAAGTACATGATCATGAAGAAGCATTGGGAGAGTGGAAAAGCCCTACTGATTCCAATTGAGGACATCCAAGAAGTCCATTATATTGGGTCTATGTTAGGTATAAAACTACCTATGATTCAATTGATATGCACTCTGCCCCACGTACAAATTTCTGAGGATCTAACTTCCTCTGAGCTTAATAAAGTTCATTATTTATGGAGTCTTATAGTGACATCTCCAAAAAGTTGATAATGTATGGACAAATGAAGGATTGGACTAATACCATTGACATTAGTGATGCTCAGCCTATTCAATCCAAGCCTTTCAAAAGTCTAAGATTGAGGAGCTTCAAATGAGGATGGAACTGAAACAGTTTCTGGATGCGGGGCTGCTGGTGCCTTCTCAAAGCCCTTAAAATCCCCTTTTCTACTAATAAAGAAGAAAAATGGGGGTCATTAGGTAGTTATGGAATACCATAAATTGAAAACCTCACATAGAAGGATAGCTATCCTATCCCCTGCATTAACGACGCCCTAGCCCAACTCTCCGGCTCTAACTACTTTTCTGCCATGGACTTGGCTAGCAGTTATTTGCAAATGGACCTTTCTCACCAAGACCAGGAGCAATGTGCTCTTATTTGCAGTGAGGGTCTTTTCAACACATCTGACTAACATAAGGTTAAGCGACGTGCCTGCCAATTTTCAGCAATCAATGAATCATATCTTGCAGGATCTAAAATTAAGCTGCGCCATTGTCTATCTTAATGATATCATGGTGTTTTACAAGACCTTTAATTCCCATCTTTTCTACTTAAAAGAAGTTTTTAAACGCCTGCGGGTTTCTAAAATTAAACTGAAGCCATCAAAATGTACGCTCTTCCAAACAAGCTGAGTTTCCTTAACACGCCATCTCACAAGATGGGATTCAACCTTTACATTATAAGGTTGAGGCGATATCCAAGATGCCTGCTCCCAAAACCCTCTGCGATATTCAGCTATTCTTGGGCATGATGGGGTACTGCCATCAATTCATCCCCAAATTCTCTGAGTTCAGTGCTTCCCTTGTCCGCCTCTTGGCTAAGAACACTACATTTCATTGGCGTGCGGAACAAAAAGCTGTGTTTTAGACACTTAAAAGAGTTTTTGAAACAACGGCCAATCCTCAACCACCTCAACTATGTTAAGCCCTTTATGCTTTTCAAGGATGCCTCTGATTGGCCGTTGGAGCTATCTTGTCTCGATTATATGATAATGGGGTCAATCATACCATCTAGTACTAAAAAAAGAATGGGGTCAATCACCCAGTGTCCAACTTAAGAAAAATGCTCTCAAAAGCTGAACGCAACTACAGCTTTACTGAGAAGGAGTGCCTTGCTGTCCTGCTTGTGTAAAACACTACCGACCCTTCTTATATGGGACTTCCTTAAAATTGAATACCAACTATGTATCCTTAAAGCTGTTGCAGAATATGAAGGACCCCATTTGACGGTTGGCTCGCTGGGCGTTGAAGCTTCAGCAATATGACATGGAAATTGAGCATTGGGCGGGAACTAGATATATGAATGTTGATGGGTAGACGCGGCTGCATGTCCTTCGTTTAAGTATTAGTGAAGCAACAAGATTCACATGACCTCCTGATGACTCCCAATGCATGAGTAGATAAGAGTGAACCTGTGAAAAAGATGCTAGCTCGCCACTCCTGAAAGACTAAAGTGAAAAGTGAAAAGTTGTACAAGAAAATAGGGGTGAACTGGTTTCCCTATATCTGGCCATTAGAGCGAGTACCTGAAGTTTTGGAGTCCCATACTATTTTTAGGGCATAGCGGGGTATGGAAGAATTATGAGTGGGTCAAAGTTCCTATTACTGGGAGGGCACTTGAACGCCATAACCAAAGTCTTTGTCATGGTTAAATAACATGATAGTGGGCACCAACCCCAAGGATAAGGCTGGGCGGCAGGAGGCCCAGAAGGTGAAGCTTCAGGCCCTACCTGACCTCAATCACACAGTAGACCAACGCTAGGTACAAGCCAAATATGTCCAGGTTGATACTAGTGAGGCGCCTAATGCCCAGCCCCTTGCGTCAGCCCAGGCGTTAAAATGAATGGTCTATTCAGTTAATGAGGATGGCTCAATTTGGTTGATTGAGGAACTGGGTTTCAAAACCCATTTAATTTACGAAATTATGCATTTGGGTCAGATACAATTTCACTCAATTACTTGAGTGAAGTCATTTTTGGGGTATTCTACCAATTCAGATTGGAGTGTTTGCCTATTTAGTGAATTGGTGCTTGGGACCGCTTTGGCAGACCCAAAATTACCTGACAAAGCTTAAATTTGATTTTTGTGACCGACATTCCTTCTTGGTCAACTTTTCACAATAAACTTTTTTCGTTTTCCCATTTTTATTTTATGTTATCTTGGCCGATCCTGTGTGCGGACCTCTTCAAGGAGGTCTCACACTAGGTTAACCATTCCATTTTGAATACAATTAGGTTATCCCCTCGCGCACCGTTGGGTTGCCATGGTTCCCTCCAACCTGGGACGCTTACCCATTCTTCTCTTGTGCACCGTGTCACTTTTGGTTGGATATTTCCACCAATGACCGCCCTCTTTCTCTTGAGTTATTATTGCTCCAGCACCTCCTGCTGGTCTCTTTTAACTTTCATACTAACGGCTAGTTCCCTGGCTTTGGCCTTGTGCACCGTGCACTACCACTCTATGAACAGGAGAGTTATTAACACTCTCCTTACAGCCTTGGATGCCTTCCTGATCTGTAGGAAGCAAACAAGATTCAAGACCCAGTTTTAATACAAACCCACTATGCCTCTCTTTCTTTCTGCACAATAATCCTAGATGTGGTTGGTCCTCTACCCCAGACAACTGGGGGAAATTAATATATCTTAGTCAGAATTGATCATTTCACCAAGTGGTTTAAAGCTATGGCTCTCAAACTTTTCTCTCTCGTTGCAATCACTTTTGCAACCTATTCAATTCAAGTCTGAATCTAGTTTGATAATCTCACAGAGGAGATTAGTCTGCGCCCATGTCAGGGAGCAGTTGGGCAAGTAAGGTAAGAGGAGCAGGTAGTAGGCCCGCGGCCTCAAACGTTTGAAAACGCCCCAGAGAAACTGGCGGAATGAAAAAAAATTTAAAAAACTGGAAGTCACTATTTCCCTGGAAATCCTCGCTTGGCAAGCACGATGCAACCAGTACATCAACACGCCGCACTCCCAGCCACTCTCATCAGTGGAATATGGAGTCCGCGTGTTTCTGGACATCTAACAAACAGCTTTATGGGAAAAATTTTGTGGGGATGTGCACACTTTTTTCCCGACTGCAGTGTATGTTGCACCTCACTCCATGTCACACGGTTGGCTGGACCTAGGTTTCAAAAACAAGGAGGCAGCAGACGAGGCTGCTGCGGTGCACGTAGTGATTGACCTCCTCAAAGGGCAATGGGTTGTCAAAACCAAATGCATCAGATGGACAAAATTAAACCAAATTTTCCTCACGTTTGACTTTTTGCCTACTTTAAAACGTGCCATTTTGGAGCAGCACCTGAAAGATGGTCTCACCATTTATGGCGAAATACAATATTTTGAGATGCAATGCTTTACGCTGATGCCACACCTGTGCACCGGCAAAGCCATCGCAGTTCTGATCCCAACAGAGGAGATTGCAAAGGACCTAACCCAGATCTCACACTCCACATATATCAAAATTGAAGGGCACACCACCCACCCTTTCCGGGTAACCGTGGACAGCGCGCCCCCCATCTGCACCCACTGTGATGCATTCAGCCATAAGGCACATGCATGCCCCACCAAGGAGGGCATCACATTCCAAGAGCACCCCTTGGCGGCCATGGCCAGCGGAGAGGCGCACTACGAACCAACTGCAAGCACCAAAGAGGCTTTCACATGGGGAGCACAAGGTTACTACCTACTGGTAGAACCTATTTCCCCACAAGAGCGGAAGAAGGCCAAGCAGGCCTGCAGGGCCGCAGCTAAGGAAGCGGCCAAAGTCACCACTGCTATCCCACACTCCCAACTCCAGGAGGACATCAAAGCCTTTGCGGTGAAAGTAACTCAGGAATCCATCAACCAATCAGATTGGGAAGCCCATGCTGATTGGACCACCCAATCTGAGGATCTGATGGGTAACTTGATTTCACCTGATCTTTGCAACCAAGCTCCAGTCAAAACTGACTTGGTTTCCAACCTACCTGAAAAAAAATTCTGACTCGCACATTGGTGCACCGAACTCATCCACACTGCAAAAAATTTGTATGACGTCGGGGAAACAAAAAGTGAAGGCAAAAGCCAACGCAAACCTTTCTTCAAAAATTAACAAAACTACTGATAGCGTTGCTGCAAACACCCGCGCTGCCATGAAGGCCCATGGGGATCTAGAGGAGGCTAGTGGGCCCAGGTGCTTACCCCTCACACCTAAGGTTTGATGGGGGAAACCTTCACTTTAGGGACGTTGAATATCGCCAGACTCAGGGCCTTTCCATCCCAGGCTAGGAAACTGAGTTTTTTACAACAAAATTTATCTGTGGATATCCTGGCCATCCAGGAGTCCCACTGTCCACGAGGTTCCGAGGATGCTTAGAAAACCATGCTCCTCCCATCCCTATCCTTTTGGTCAGAGCACTGTGGGGTGCTAGTTCAGAAAAACAATTTTTCAAATTTTTATTATCAGAATCCTTCCTCAATTGCCAAGTCCTCATTGTTACTTTCTCATGGGCTGACGTGGCACATGCTATCATCAACATCTATGCCCCAACCTGTGCACAAGAGCGTCAGGAATTTTTCTCATTTGTCAAATCCCTCCCGTTACCTCCAGACCCTTTTGTAATCGCCAACATGAACTGTTGGCTAAACACACCAATGGACCGGTGGCCTTCCTCCTCCCACGCCCCCCCAGGGTCACATAGAACTTCACGTTCTAAAGGCCACCCTTGGGTTAATGGATGCGCTGCTGCGGTGAGCCCCGCTGCTCAAAAACATGATGCACCCCCACATCCACAATGGTCAATTAAGGTCTATGTCCCGCATCGACCTTATCCTTACGCCAGCGATATTCCAACCCCACATTTCCCACTTTAAAACAACAAAAATGGAATTCTCCAACCACTGACTAGTCTCAATAACCTACCACCTACCTGTCACAGTGGCTAAGACCCCACATTGGTGCAAACTCTGCCCCCCCCAAACTTGTGTCGCCAGGATTTTCCACTTGGGTGGAATCAGCAACTTTGGCAAAAGAGTTTGTTGCACCGTTTTGCATGGACCCCATCTCCACATGGGCAGCCTTCAAAGAGGATACCATCCGCCACTCTCGCCACCTCTCCTCCAGATGCTCACGAGCCATATCAGATGTCATTTCGCGCGCTCTGGCAGAGTTGGCACACCTGGAGTCCAACATCCTAGCTACAGGATACAGCCCTGCATGGGGCTGGAAGTGGGTGGAGGCAGCTGCACACCTCAACGCGCTCAAAAGGCAACACAGACATTGGGTTTGTGTTCAGTACAGGTCCAAACACATTACAGAGGGCGACAAGTGCACCACATATCTTTTTTAAAAAAAATTTGCACCATGCCAGAGCGTGGCCTACACACAGGTGCAAAGATAGGATTACATCGCGGATATGCCAGCTGAAGTGGCAATTGAAACACAAAAGTACTACTCCGAGTTATACTGAGCCAATCCAATTCAGCCAGCAGAAGTGGCGGAATTTCTCGGCTGAGCCCACATCTGCACCATTTCCCAATACCTGTAAATAATGAATTTGATTATTCCAAACGAATTATGGACAGCCATCCGCGGTGCAAAAAATTGGAAATGCCCAGGCCCAGATGGCATTCCATATGAATTCTATAAAAAGTACTTCAAATATATATCCCCCCTACTGCTTGCCTCACTTAACCAGAGCCTTCTGGAAACGCGCCTCCTACCAGGAGGACAAGAGGCCTTTGCTGTCACACTCTTCAAGAAAGGGGATAAGCTAGACTTAGCCAACTGGCGCCCCATTTCTTTAATTAACACGGATAAAAAAATTTCAACAAAAATCATGGCTAAATGTTTAGGGATTATAGCATCTGCCACCATCTCACCAGAACAATTCAGTTTCATACCCAGAAGGTCGATTTGGGACAACGTGCACTCTGTGGCTAACGCAAGCCAGTCCACAGCCTCTGGGGCACTTGTATTCTTGGACCAACAAAAGGCCTATGATGTAGTAAACTGGGGATACCTCAGGGCCTGCCTCCATGAATTCCGCTTACCCCCTCGCTTCATCAACTGGGTGATGCTGCTCACGGAATCTGCAACAATGGCAATACATGGCCCTGGCTTCCTAACGGAAGCAGTCCGCCCTCGAAGGGGCTTGCGACAAGGGGACCCCCTTAGCCCACTCTTATACAACTTCAGCCTTGACCCACTACTTCGAAACATGAATGCCCAACTCACTGGGGTCCATGTGTCAGGCCAAGCCCCAGTCAAGATGATGGCGTTTGCAGATGACTGTGTGGTTGGGGTGTCTAATAATAAAGATGCACGCGCACTTGAAGCTTTCATCCAGGAGTATACCCAGGTAAGTAACGCTGCACTGAACGCTTCCAAAACCGAAATCATCCCCCTTGGTCGGTCTCAAAATTGCTGGGCCCCAGCAACCAGTGCCCATCCTGGCCCATCTGCTTGCACACGTGCTCGCCCTCCCAGCTCACCCCACACCGGCCCACTGGTGCTCCCCTTCGTGCCACGCCCTACCATAGGGCCAGTCCGCCATCTGGACGTGTGGGTGGAGGCAGGCGGGTACGCATCAGCAGTAATGGAGAGTCATATTCTAGACAACGTGACTAAGCGCACCGCCTCCCTAAGAGCCCACCCTACTTCCCTTACTGGCAGGGTTGTTTTAGCCGACTCTATGCTCCTCTCCAAAGTCTGGTTTCGAGCCCACGCCATCCCCTTCTCCCCAAGCTTCTTCAAATCCTTGTATGCCCTGCTGCAAGGATGGCTTTGGTTAGGCCGCCCTCCACCAGTATGGCTAGAGGTCATGTTTGGCCCTCATCATCATGGTGGCATGGGCCTACTTGACTTCAAAGCCCATGCTGCCAAGATCCTGGGCACCTGGATTGCAGCCATCACCGCCCTACGCTCCCCTCCCAACACTGATCCTTCGCGGCCTGCTCCAACTTCTCCCGCGCCTTGGGCCTCAACAATCCATTGAACCCTCACTCCCTGATTAAATACCTGGCTTCACACCCATTAGCCACAGGTCCTCACGGGACTAAAACCCACTACAAACGAATCCTCCTTTAATTCGGAGCATTGAATGGAGAATTTGAATTAGCGGACACACAGCCCAGAGAGGCCGCCCCTCTCCTCAGTTCACACAAGAGGTACAGGGGCTACCCATTCAAGATGGCGTGATCCCCACACGGCCCCATGTCCTATCCAGGGTGGACTACCTGGACATGATGGACATCCCTTACTCCATAGAGACCCAAAAGACTATCTGGAAATACGCACACCATCCTCTGTTGCAGCCCAAATCCGTTCCCATATGTGGCGCTGCCTGAGGCGGGTGTACTGTACGGCTGAGCGCTCTAACACTTTACACTCATCCTGCATCGTGTGTGGCCAGTATGGAACGCTGTTCCACCGCCTGGAGAAGTGTCTTACCCCTAAAGTGATATGGCGCGAAGTTCAACGTCTGCTGGGCCAGGATCAAACACATCCCTTCAGTCTGTCAAGAGATATGTTTGCTTTATCAATGGCCTCCCCCTTCCATCCTCCCTCCATGCTCTGGTGGTTGCAATCGCTATGTGGACTATCCACACGATTGTGTTGGATGCCATCGCAGGCTCCACCCCCACCCTCCCAGAAGCTGTCCACAGATTCTGGTCTCATTTGGTGGACCACTTTCAGGCGTAGATATTTGGATATCTCCCACCATGTCGCCAACAGCTGGTCTCCTCCTGGTTCCCAGATTGGTTCTTTAAATAAGACCCCTTCCTCCACACGTGTTCAATTGTGGCTACGGCCCCTTCACACGTTCCCTCCCTCTCCCCATAAGTGGCGTTTCCGCTGGCAACAAGAGATAGCATCGCTTCTCTGGGGTGCCTTCCCTGTTACTAAGTTTTGTCTCTTTTGGGTCAAATTCGGAAGTGTCCATCCCATGGTCGGCCTTTCTCACAATAAATTTAGAAATTTAAAGCTGTGGCTCTCCTTGCTCAAACGGCCAAGGCCATAGCCAGTTTCCTTTATCAAAATTTTTGCTCAACATAGTTGCCTCCAGGTTTTTCTCTGTGATAATGGAAAAAAATTCACCTCCAGAGTGGTGAAGGTCCTCACTACCAACATTAGCATGCAACAGCCCTTTTTTGGCCCCCTTATAACCCCTTAACCAATGGTACCATGGAAAGAGTCAATGGGACCCTGGTCTATATTACGGAAAATGGCCACTTCAGACCTCCTTTACAGGGATTAGTACTTACCAAGTGCCCTCATGGCCTACCGTATCATTTACCATAGACCTTAAGATGTCTCCTTTCCATGTATTGTATGGACGGGAACCTGGGGTGCCAGCATTATTAGTCAAAGGCATTTTCACCGATAAGAAACCCTGAGAAGGCCATAAAGAAGTTGGCCCATCACATCATTCAGTTACAATTGGAGCTATGACAAATTTGGTCAAAAGTGTCACATAAGAGGGTTAAGCCGCTAATGAGCTCTGGCCCCCTCTCCTTCCTTCCAAGTATCTGACTTGGTATTTTACTACCACAATTGTATCAACCCTAGAAGGGAGGATCTTGGGTCCTGAAAAGGACCTTTTGTAGCACTTGCAAGTGAGGAGAGATTTACTCCATCAAATCCCTTGCCACAGGAGTTACTATCAACTGAGTTCATGGCTAATTCTTGCGGCCTTATTTTCCCCCAAACACTCTTTAAGGGGGTGATTTCATACAATTACAAGTCTTATGTATAAAAAAGAGCGGTTCAGAGGTAAATGAAAAGATCGGCCAAAAGACCCTATCAATTCCCAGTGGAACCCTCTAATTGGGGTAACACTTTTACTAGTACCTCTTGGGCAAATACCACGAGTTCAGGTAGTCAAGTTGTTAACTATGCGGCGAATTCAGGGGAGTGTATTGGAGGCTCCTCTCCAGGCCATATCAATTTAGTACAATCTACCCTGCGGATACTGGCCCCTATTATAGGGTTGGAGGGGGTCCAGCAAGGTGAAAATATTTTCCCATCTTCTGATTGGTTTAAATTTATAAGATCCTGCCTCACAGGTCTATTTTACCAGCTGTCATTTCACCATCTGCCCTTGCATTGAAGTAAGGCTAGTCCCAACCAATCTGATAGGTCAACAGCTCATATTATTTAAATTAGACTTTACTAAGCAATCCAAACTTTAAGCATTAACATTTTTAATACTAATTATTAACTTAAAAAGAAGGTTAGTTTCTTACCCCCACAATAACTAATAAAATTCTGATATAAACCAAACTTTAAGTTACATTATTATTATTGTATTTAATTATAAGTGGCTACTACTCCCCTGAATATATTCCATCCAGAAGTATAGAGTGGTCCTTCTCCTGAAAAACTATTATGTAAATTCAGGGCAGAATAGCACCTGCGAGCATCAAAACCCCCTGGATCCCACAGCATTCTTTGCCTTATATAAATCCATTCATCAGTGGCTATTTAGGTAAGACAAAGATTTGACTTTACATATTGTTGGGATTTTGATATGCCCATATTACCCAGCTGATTAGATTACAATAAATTAGCTTTCCCACTAGGGGATCAAACTTTTAGTGGTTGTGGGAATTATCATTATTATATGATAACTATTTTTTTAGGAATTTACTCTAACAAATATTAACTAATCTTCTGTGTTTTTTTAGTACTAGATGGTCTAACCTTCTGTGTTTTGATCTTCCAGATTATTTGTCACATAGTGGATGATTGTAAGGAGAGTGTCTATAACTCTTCAGTTTCCAGCATGGTGGTGCTTGGTACACAGAGCCAACGCATGGAAACTAGCTGTTAATACCAAAATTACTAGAGCCTAGCAGAGGGTGCTTGAGCAACAATAACTTAAGGAAAAAGTGCAATCATGATAGCAAACAGCTGATCAAAAACGATGCGGTGCACAAAGTAGAAATGTGTAAATGTCTCAGGTTGGAGGGACCTTGGGGGACCCAACATTGCACAAGTTGAAATTTTAATTGAATTTAGATTAAGGTGTTTGTCATGGTGCGAGACCTCCTCAATGAGGTCCACGCACGGGTTTGCTAAAGATAACATAAGAAAAATGGGGAAAATGGGAAAATGTTTATTAGGAAGTCGACCAACAAGGAATGTTGGTCACAGAAAACTCAATTAAACTTTGTCAGGGAAATTTAGAGTCTGCAGAAGTGGTCTTAAGCACTGATTCACCAAGAGACAAACACTACCATCCAAATTGGTAGAAAACACCAAAACTGATTTCACTTGAGTAATTGATTGAAGTTGGATCTGACCCAAACGCGCAATTTTGTAAATGAAACAGGTTTTAATCCCGTTCCTCAACTAACTGAATTGAACCATCTGCATTAATTGAGTAAACCATCTGTTTTAATGCCTGGGCCGACGTAAGGGGCTGGGCATTAGGCACCTCACTAGTACCAACTTGGGCATATTTGGCTTGTAACCAGCGTTGGTCCAGTGTTGTAATGGTCGAAAATGTCCCAGTTTTTGACTGCCATCTTGCCTTCAGATTAGCGGATTCAAATTTGACACTGACAGATTTCCCAATATAATTTCCCTTGAGGTAAGAGTTTTGACTTCACATACTCACTAATTTAACCTTAGATGTAGGGCAATTTGGAAATGCAAAAAGATGACACAGGTAAGTGAGGGTTTCATCCCCGGAGTTAACCTTGTTTATTTATTAACAAAATAAACATGATGACAAATTTATCTAATGACATAGGGCACCACGAATGACACCAGGATAAAACCAGAGTATTTGGCAGATCAGTTCGCTGCCAAATCTCAATTTTTGTAAAGGATACAAAAGTGGGTTTGCTATGTGATACCAGGTTAGACAAGGCAAGAGCAGCCCCGAGGCCACTAGAGAGACCCACGTGAGGGTGGAAAACAAGAAAGAATTCTGAACTGAGTTCAGAATCACGTGGGTCTGACCTTTTAAGGTCGCCCTTCTGGGGAGCCCCTCTGCACTTTTCTTCGTGCCTTAAGGATCATGAAGAATAGCTCAGGAGGGGCACAGCCCAGCGCAGAGCCTGCATGCACCTCAAAACTCCAAAATAGCATTTTGAATTAATATTTGGAAATCTGAATCTTGAGTCAAAATGTAATGATCAGTTCAACCTGACCGTTACAAGTGTGTGCCTGAGGTCAAGGAGGGCCTGAAGCTTCACCTTCTGGGCCTCCTGTCACCCAGCTTTATCTTTAGGGTTAATCCCCACTATAATGTCATTTAACCATGGCATTACCCTCTCTTCCTGAAGGGGTTCAACCCCCTTTAGGGGCTTACACAAGGGTTAAGTTCTTGTGGGCTGGGGCCAACCTCATGGCAGCAATGGTCGGTTTAGGTTGGGATCCAGCAGCCTGGGGGAAACGCTTGTGGAAGGCTTCAATCAGATCTTGGGCATGCACACAGTCACATGGTGGAACCCAACTGTTCTCTGCAGCGTCAAAACACTTCCAGGATACCCTATACTTAAGTCTCTTATAACATGGTGAGAGGCAACAACTTTTCCACTTCCCACTCTGGCACCCCATCGACGAGATAGGCCTCAGAAGTCTCTGGTGGGGCCCTCAAACAACGTCAATTTGCTCTCATGGAAGACAGAGTAGATCTGAAATGAAGAGGGAAGATCTAATTGTTATGAGACATGGCCCATCTTTTTAACAACGCGGTAAGGCCCAATACTCTTTGGTCCCAGCTTCTTGCATGGCTGCTTGATAGGGATGTTATGAGCATCAAGCATCATGAAATCCCCTTCCTTATACACTGGACCCACTCGGCGCTTCCCATCAGCATTCTTTTTATAAACTTACATTGTCGCCTCCAAACTTGTGGAAACCCCCTGGTGGACTTTTTGATAGTCTTGGCAAAGTCCACCACCGCTTCAACCTTAGAACCACATCTGGGCTCCATGTTAAAGGCAAGGTCAAAGCCATGGTTGGCGAAAAAAGGGGAACAACTGATAGAAGAATGCAAAGTGTTGTTGTAACTTAATTGGGCCATAGGGAGGTGAGACACCCAATCTGAATGATCTACGACGGTGTAACACAGCATAAACTGTTCTAAGCACTGTTCGCTTGTTCAGTCTGCCCATCTGATTGAGGGTGATAGGTAGTTGAATAACAGGGGCAAATCTGAAGAGTCTTACACAACTCTTCCAAAAAATGTAGGTAAACTGGGATCACCAGTCACTGGTTATTTATTGAGGAACCTCATGGAGCGCAAACACATGCGTGACAAGGATCCTAGCCATCTCAGCCGCAGTTATTGTCGTTCTGCAGGGGATAAAGTGGGAGAACTTTGTAAAACGGTCCACTACCACCATGATGACATCATAACCATCAAGGCAGGTAATTCCAAAATGAAATCAGCCAAGAGGGAGGTCCAAGGCCCATCAGCCTTTTGGACTGGTACCAACAACCCCTCTAAAGGTTGCCAATTGGGTTTCATCCGATTGCAGATCAGGCACTCTTTACAATACCATCCTACCTGAGCAGGCAAGCCCTTCCAATTGTATGTGCATCATATTAACTCCAACGTCTTTGCTTTACTAAGATGACCCACAGTGAGTCCATCATGATGGTCCCGGTTTAATCCAGGTGAAGAGGTCCAGCAGGAACCCATAGGCGCCCCTGAAACCACACCATCTAATACTTAAAGTGATAGACCCGGGAGAGATCCTCTTGATTCAAAGCGCTCTTAGCAAGTATCATAGTATATGGCTGCTAGCGGCTGAGAAAGGACTGCCTTCTGAACATACTATATTCCTCCGCATTTTCCAGAGGGGCAAGCGCTGGCCCATTGCTGGGTGAGAGGGAAGTTGGGACCCAATTTTATTTGGCAGAATCATCAACTGTGTGTTATGAACTTCTACCTCTTTAGGATCAGGAGCTAAAGCAGGGTTGCAGCTCAAAGCATCTGACAAACCATTATACTTGCCCTTGGTGAACACATACGTGAATGCAAATTGGGCAAGGGTCTCATGCCAACAGGTCTGCCGTGGGGTTAGGACATGAGGAGCACAGTAGTACAGCAAGGCACGGTGGTCTGTATGTACCTGGAAAGGTTGTAATGAGCCATGCAAGTGGTGACGCCAATAATTCAGCGCCTCCACCACTGCCAGTAACTTCTTATCATAAATGGCATAATATAACTCTGGCAAATACATTTTCCTAGAAAAATATCCCACCAGATGCTTTATCCCATCTTCGCCTACTTAAAACAAGGCGGCCGCTATGGCGAAGTTGGAGGCATCAGTAGACACAATAAACTCCTTTGAAGGGTCGACATGGCAAAGAACAGATTTGGACAACAGGGTGCACTTCACTGCTTGGAAAGCATACTCTAAAAAGGGGGACCACTGAAGCACCTTGGCACCGCTAGCCTTATATAAGGGAGCAGCCACCTCAGAAAAATTGGGTGTGAACTTCTTGAGGAACGTATGCATCCCCAAAAGGCTCCTCAATTCCTTGACCAAGGTGGGGGTGGGCCACTCATGAATAACCTTCTCCTCGTCTGAAGTTATCATGTGTCCTTGGTCAAACACAACGTTAACCAGAAAAGTGATCTAGTACTTAATAAAATTCACATTTACTGATTTTTAGCTTAAAATGGGTGGCCCTCAACCTCTCCACCACTTGCTGAAGGTGTACTGCATGGGACTCCTGATCAGGGGGAAAACACCAGGATATTATCCATGTAGGCAACTGCGCATACCCCAACAAGTCCCCAACGCAGCATCAATGCGGCGTTGAAAGATAGCAGGGGTATTCTTAAGCCCAAAGGGCATGACCTGAAACTGGAAAATTCCTTTTCTGGTGCGGTATATGGTTAACCACTCCTGGACCTTCTTTATCCGGATCTGGTTGAACGCATTGAGGAGATCCATCTTGGAGAAGACCTTCGCTTTCTCCACATAGCGTGAAATCTGTGAATTCAAAGGGATGGGATGGAGGTCTGGTACAGTAACGTTATTGAGGTTCCCATAGTCTATGCAGGGGCGTAGAGTAGCATCAGCCTTCTCAACAAAGAAAAGTGTGGAGCAAACAGGAAAGTACGCTGAAAAATAACGCCTTTGGCAATTTTCTCCTTTACCCACACATCTAATGACTCCTCTTCCCAAAAAGTCAAGGGGTAAATGGGAGAAGAAATTCGCACTAGACCACTGTGAGTTTGAAGTCACAGTCATACTCTGAAAGATCAGGTAGCCTATCATCAGTAAGCTGCATCAAAGGACGATTCCAAACCCTCCAAACAAGAGGGTAGGGAACTACCACAGTGGGATTCAGCATAGAGGCAAGGCTAAGGGTGTGAAGGTGGGGCCAGTGAGGCAAGTTGCCCTGAGCGTCAGACGCAGACAAAGAAACAACTAGTGTGCGACCATTTTTTAATGTTAGAGAAGTATTTTCTTTTAAGCTGGTTTTAACGTCAAACTTCTGCCACCACTCCACTCCCATAATTATAGGGAACAAGAGGTTTTTGACAGCTGGAAGTGATCGGACAAGTGGTATTTGCCAACCTGATAGTCCATTGTCCCCATAATCTCAGAGTGGGAATACCTTGCGACGCCCCTCCCATAACCATACCACCTGCAAGTAACTCAACTCAAGGTAGTCGGCTAGGCTTTATTCCATAAAGTTATTAGAGCGCCATTATCCACCAATACAGTGGTGCTGAATTTCCCTAAAGGGGATGAAAGAGTAGCAGACAGTAGAAAAACCCTGAATCTTCTTGATTAATAGCAGACAACTCCAGAACATCACCAACAAACTTTCCTCTGGCATTAGCACACCATCAAGGTATGTTTTGGAATTATAGAAGGGGGAGGGATAGTTGGCCACTTTACTACTGAGGCCACATACATCACTATGCCTTCTGCAGGTGCATATACTTTATCATATTTAAAACGAAGTTCTTTCTCTACTTCCTGAGTGCCACGGATCATGGTAGGGGTCAAACGAGGTTCTCAGGGGTTATTTGATATACTGGAATAGGGTTCTCATCCAGGCCATAAAAGCTAAGAAACAGCTCAGAGGTTTGGATAAGATTATCATCATAAAACGCATTTTTAGACATAAATGACTCTATTCCCACAACTGCAATGGAAGGCCTGACATTATCCAAGGTTAACAGCTTAGTCTCATCTGCGCCAATTCTTCCAACATTGTCTGAATGAGCTGTCAAAGGAAAACTCATTTATTTAATTTGAAATTGATAAATTTGGCGGAAAGGTGGGGAAGCACCTCTTTTGGACCTCAAAGCGTCCATATCTACCAGGTATGAGCATGAAGGGTGGATACTTTCCAGTTGGAGGCAACCATAATAACGCCAAGTTGCTCCAACCTTTGAGAAAAAGAGGAAACAGTGGTGCGGCTAACCACAGTCAAAGCTCACAGCTGGCGCCCACTGTTTCCACTTCAGAAAAAATCCACACGGAAAAGTTTATGCACATATATTTAAATGGTTGGTCAACTAATGTAAGGAGAGAATCTATAACTCTCCTGTTTCCAGCGTGGTGGTGCTTGGTGCATGAGCCAACGCATGGGAACTAGCCGTTAATACCAAAGTTACTAGAGCCCAGCATAGGATGCTGGAGTGATAGTAATTTAAGGGAAAAAGTGCAATCATGATAACAAAAAACTGACCAAAAATGATGCGGTGCACAAAGTTGAAAGGGGTAAATGTCCCAGTTTGGAGGGAACCTGGGCGACCCAATGGTGCACAAGTTGAAATTTTAATTAGACTTAGAATAAGATGGTTAAAGTAGCATGAGACCTCCTTGAAGAGGTCCACACACAGGTTTGCTAGAGATAACATAAGAAAAATGGGGAAAATGGGAAAATGTTTATTGGGAAGTCAACCAACAAGGGATGTTGGTCGCGGAAAACATAATTAAACTTTGTTGGGGAAATTCAGAGTCTGCCAAAGCAGTCCCAAGCACCAATTTATCAATAGGCAAACACTGCCATCCAAATTGGTAGAAAACACCAAAACTGACTTCACTTGAGTAATCAATTGAAGTTGGATCCAACCCAAATATGAAATTTTGTAAATGGAACAGGTTTTAAAACCCCGTTCCTCAACTAACCCAATCAAATCATCTGCATTAATTGAGTAAACCATCTGCATTAATTGAGTAAACTATCCATTTTAACGCCTGGGCCGATGTAAGGGGCTGGGCATTAGGCACCTCACTAGTGTTAACCTGGGCATATTTGGCTTGTACCCAGCGTTGGTCCAGTGTGTGCCTGAGGTCATGGAGGGCCTGAAGCTTCACCTTCTGGGCCTCCTGTCGCCCAGCCTTATATTTAGGGTTGGTCCCCACTATGATGTTATTTAACCATGACAATGATCCCAAACAATTCATTTACCTATGATTCAATTGTCAAAATAATAATGGTAATTTATTTATTAACAAATCAGATGTTGTTACTGATTAACTTAGGGATAATTTTAATTACTGAAGCATTGGCAATGCTCCTGGGAGCAACTTGCGGTTTACCTTTTTAGGTGATCAAACTTCTGTTGATAGGTAAAGTCACATTACCTATTCAGGTTGATAACCAATTACGAGTATTCTGCTGAATATCAATTGAGACTGTGGGGACACTTTGATAAAGTTAAACATAAAGAAGTCGTTACCCCAGTCAGACGTGCAAACTGACTAGGCAGATGAGGAAGGTCCCAAGGTGTAACCTCAGAGGGCTAAATCACAAGCAACAGCATCTATTTCTCCAATGGGGCATCAACAGATGTTTAGCGCCGATTACCCTATATAGTTTGCCTAATTTTTATGTAAATAAAACAGTAACAAAATTAGTAAAAAAAAATTTTTAGTTTCTAGTTTGTAATAGGCATCTAGTAGCTTGCAATTTTTATTTTAATCTTTTGGGATAAGAGTGGAAGTGAAGAGATTTCTCTTGATCTATTTGTCCATTGGCAACACTTAAGGAAATAGTAGAAGGGAAAGATTCCCTTTTCCAAATGTTTGTTAATTACTCCGCTTGCTCTTGCATGAAGAGAGTGAGATTGTTGCTTCTGTCTAGCGTTCTACACAATATTAAAGTTACTCTTCAGAAACTCAACTAGGTGATAGTCGTCATACAATTGTCAACATATTTTTGTTTATCAATAACTTATTAAAGCCTATTTTAAAATCTTTGCAGTAGAGGTGGGAGTTAAGGAGAGCCACCCAGTTGATTTTTATATTAGTGTTAATCTAAAGGGTAAATGAGCACACATATTTCTAAAACTACAATTTGATGCTCACTAAAGGTGTTTTGAACTGTCATTCTAAAACAATGTTGTACAAAGAAAAACTTAAGAAAACCTGGAAGAAACTGGAAACTGTCAGTAATGTGCTGAACTCAGCAGCACAGACTGAACTCACTAACTTAGAGAATTGAGTAACTAAAGCCAAGGAGGAGAAAAACAGTTTGTGAAAGTTAATAATGAATTTTTGGGATGGTTACTTCCTTAAAAAAACTAAGTTAATCAAGGAGATCTTGTTTCAGAAGATTAATTAAAATTGGACATAGAACATTTCTGCTGGATCATGGAGGCATGAAAAAATGTTAAAAACCCATTGAGGAACTCAAAAATCTCAAGTGTGATTGCACTCAAATTGAATGAACTAAGTAATGATAATGTGCACAAAACTCCAGTTAAGAAAATTCCCTTGGCATAAAATATGCCTGGATCATTCTTTGCAATTTCATAAATGACTCCTGAAGATATTCTTATCCTTAGTTGGGTTGTTGGTCATGAATCCCCTGCTAGCAGAGCGACAGAAAAATATTTTTAAGATGCTGAATTGCCTACATTTTACCAGGATAACGCACTGGCGTTTCTCTGATTTTTTATAATGATAATGTCCAGATATGGAGACTGACAAAAAAGTGATAACTGAAATAAACTATTTAGTTACCTTTTATTAGAAACTTGGTGTTGCCCCATCTTAACGGTGGCAATTGGACGTAATTAGAAGCTAAGGAGGCTATCATGACTAATTTCACTAGTCCTACTTAAATGGCCAGCCATAAACAGGAATTATGGTATTTGATTCAGAAAGGATGAGACCTTGGCTGCTAACGCCAATTAGAATTTACCAATAATCACTTTTCATGGCTGGGGCGAAAGTACACTCAGATTTTGATGCACACATAGCTCTGCAAGCGGCGCTTTGACTTTACCAAGAGTTGCATCACATTATGGCATCAGTGCTTGTGAACCAAACTTATACATTACAGATAGTGGCCCATCTTAGATGTTAGGAGTAACGTTTGAAGCACCCTTTGAACCTTTAAAGTAACTCATATTAAAGCTCAGAATATCATAAAATTTGCTGAGATAAATAAGGAACCTGAGAATTGGGCTAAATTTGATGATAAACCCAAAGGACAGAAATGAAATTTTGAACTCCAATATGATGTTACCAATGTGGAACACTTGACATGTAACTGCTCAATGTCAGGATAAGAAGCCTAATGAACAGATAAATTTGGTTTGGTTTAAAAAGGAGAAAAAGGGTTAAGAGTTGAGAAATGCCATCAGTCTAGATATGGAACAATCTAGTACTGCGATCAAACCTGTTCCCCATAATAAAATTGAACAATGACATTAATACTTCTGACGTTAGAGGTGGAAGGCACACCTGATCCGCTCTACCAGGTGGTCAATTTATATGTAAACGCGATTACTAAAGCAAAGGTGAAGGGGATCAACCCCAAACTTGTGAAAGAAGTTGCTCAGCCATATGCTCGTCATCTAGAAGAAAAGATAAGATTCTCTAAAAGCTCTGAAGAGTTACTCAAAACAAAACTTGATGAGGAAAATGTTTCTCTCCCAATTAGTGTGATTAATGAATCTTTCCTGATTTATATAGGCAATTAATCCATACTCTTATTTTTTAAGGAATTGTATTGCTATTCACTTAGTAAAACCTTATTGCAATTTCAGGATTTGAGAAAAGGAGCAAGTCAAATTTTCTACTCTTAAATTGAGCTTCAATAAGTCAGCTCTTGAAGCCATTGTGAATGTAATTTTAGACTGAAGGCACTAGCAAGAGATCCAATCAGGAAGCATCACGTGCATAAGAATAAATGGAGATGCCTCAGGAATTCCTATCTTGTTTCCTGAACCTCAAGAGGCGTGAACCCCACCTCTGCAGTCATGAGGACAATGAAAAACAATTAGGGCGCTGACCAGGCGGTTGATCCAGAAGGCAGTGAAATGTAATGATTTTACTGAGCCACAAATTTCCCTGATGCGCTAAGTCTCCACACACCCTAAAATTATTGATGCTTTCTAAATCAATAAATTAATCTATTTCGTCCCATCTTTTCATTTTTTGACCTCTCCACTAGTTTACAGCGTCAAGTCCATTTTGAACTTCAGCATCAGTCAATAGAACTGTTACACTAATATAAGTAGTGCTCACTACAGGGAGCTCCAAGACGTCCAAATTAAAACGTCTATCATAAATAATAGAGAACAATAGCTTTCAAATATTAACCTGGCGATCAGTCAAGAATCATCCCTCAATATATTGGCACCTCACAATGCAAAGTACCACTAACGTAGCCCAAAAGCTTAACGTTTTGGGCCAAATTTCAGTTTATCCTACCTTTCATTGATGGTGATCAGTTCCAACTTTAATATGAAAATTTTAATATAAATAATTACCAATTACAAAATAGTATCTATTTTGTGGGAGGTTGCTCCAGTTTTTCCCATGCTTCTTTGGTGCCTTCTAATATGCGGTATCTATATACCTCATCTCTTCTTCCAGCGAAATAATTGACTTTAGATATTGAGCACTAACTCTAAAATTTCTTCCATTCCGCCATCCATTACCTCCTACAAGTCTTCAGGTTGAAACACCATAAAGTCTCCCACCAACTAGGTCTTACCTAGACCTTACACTCTCATACTATCAATTTCTATAATGCAGCCTTCTCCTTCATTCACAATAATTGTGAACTCATTGTTGATAAATGTCAATTAATTAATGAGGAACAAAACCAAATGATAGTTTTATATAGTGAAATTTTGGGCTACCTTGAGGACCATACTCATAAGAATGTACAACTCCTTGAGGCTGCCTGTAACTGATGCTTCAATCAAATCAAGGACCTGGCAAAGACTCCTCAGAAACTCTACCAGGAGCTAGCCTCTCACAACTTCGCCTCTGGGAGTAAGGCTTCAGGGGCCTAGAGGGCCAGAAGGTCCTGAAGGCCATGTAGGACTTTCTGGTACCACAGTATCTACTTTTGCTGATCCTGATGAATCATGTAAGAAGGATTTTTAGCAGCCCTTGCCGCCTTATAAGATTAAACTCATAAAATGGCCAAGGTTTTAAACTCCAAGTGGACGGAGTCCCTCTTGACCTCTAGGGTCTCGATTGATGTCTTATCAGATAAAATGAATAATCTTAGCGCCTTCATCAAGCTCACCAATAACTGCATCACTCAGATTGAGCAAACCTGTCGAGGGTTGGACGCCCACTTGAGCAACTTAAAAACAGCTTCTTCTTCAACGTGATGACCTTCAAGCATTAAAAGAGCAGGTTGCCCACAAGGCCTCCATTACCTCCTTAAACTGAAACTAGGCTTATATCTAGGAGGACCTTAATGTTTCAGGTAACGATTGGATCACCAGGCTTCTTATGACTATGCAAAAACCATAATTCTGAACTTGCACTGATTCCTGGTTTCAATACCCTTTCCACTTCTATTGTAACTTATTTTAATCCTAGTTCTAAGGAGAAGTTCACCTTCGCCAGGAAAGCACTGCCTGTTTCCTATATTCATATGAGATTTCCATGGAAGAGGCTACCAACTGGAAGAAAGTGAAGCATATCCACTCCTGCCTAAATAGTACCTCTCAGGAAAGTAATGGCTACCCATCTAAATAAATGCCACACATGGTAACAGGCATGTATCGCCCTAATCCAAAAATTTTGAAGCAACCAAACCTTGGTCATTTAGAAACAGGCGTTATTAAGCATTAGTTTAAACAAAGGAGAAAGCCCTGTGGAGTTCGCCATATGCTTCTATGCCCAAGCATAGCCCTTAGTAACTACAAACCGCATTACCATGGACGACGCCATAACCACTTTTATCTAAGCGTTGGAGTTTTATCCTGGGGTTCAGATTTACATGATCGGCAAGAAGAATGGTTACACATGCATTTGGGAATTTAACAGGAACTTAACGAGATATTTGTGATGATTTTACATCTTAAGGCCACCTCCTCTATATCCTCTAACTGTCCATAGGTCCATGTTGTCAAAAACCAATAGAATCCTCGACTTCAATGCACTTACTGCAATGGATTCCATCACAGCGCCAAGACATGGTGGAAAATACTTGCCAAAAAGGCGGGAAAAGGGCCTTCAGCATGAAGGACGAGGCACTTCATGTTGGCATCCCTATCTCACATCAAGAATCATCAGTGACCTCTAACGAACCTGGAGCTATTTCACCTGAATAAAAGGTTTGATACCATTGGTAATAAAGAACTTGATAATGCTTACTCTTCTCCTGATGATTCGCCTACGTTTCTCACACTATCACCGCAGTTTGTAAAAATGGTTACCTGCATCACGTTTAAATTAAGAATTCCTGTCCACGCCCTAGTTGACAGTGGTCCCCTCATGAATGTTACTTCATCTAAACTGATGAAACGCATTAAGATTGTCTAATATTTGCCACATTACGTGGAGTATGGCGCAGGTGGACTTCAGTGTTCTCTGACTATTGAGGCCTATTATTACTTACCCATTTGTTTTGGGAAGCTTTTCATGAATACCACCGCCATTTCACTGGATAATATGAGCTATGATCACCTTTTTAGGACTAGATCATCCAGGATTACTCTGCAGTAGTGCACTATGATAAAGGATCTATATCCTTGTTAAGACTTTGAGTCCCCTGGCTTTAAAAACCTCGAGTGACACTAAAATGAAGTTTTAGTCTCAGGCTTGTCTACTAGAGAGTGAAAGCCAATTTGATCAACTCAAGTATCACATTAGGGGCTTTTAAATAAAGATGCCCTTGCCTGCAGTTAGTAGCCACAAAAGCATCCCAATCTATTTAGCTAAAAATGCCGCTATACTACTGAAGTCCCATGTTATTGTTGACACTCAGGTCCACGTCAACATCCCTACTGAATAAATACTGGAGATCCAGTGTCTAGATAACCCGTTAGTCAAAGCTGTCCTAACCTGTCCTGTAATTCTAGATTTCACCTATGCTGGATCAATATTGGTGAAGTTGGTTACCTTACTGACAAATTTAAGATAGTTGGCCTTAGTACTCCAGCTGCTTATGTTGCCTCCTACTAGTAGAGCCTGTTGATAAGCCTGTTGATAATGTCCGCAGTTTTGGAAGTCATAGGGATCTTGGTTGTAAACGCCCCCATCAGTGGCTCTAGTCAACACTTGTGTCAGGGAAGAGATCACCGTAAAGCAACAGAGCCAGGTTTAGAATTATTGGAGGAGAACTCATACCTCCTTTTGACCTCTACCTACAATTTCAGAAAAATGAGTGGGGTACTACATCATGTGGATACTGGGGGACGCTCCCCCATTTTGTTTTGGCCTTACTGAAAAAGTAAGGTTGAAGAAGCTCAGGTGATGACAGAGCTAAATTAACTACTTGAAGCTGGCCTACTGGTATCTATGCGAAGTCTTTATGTCTCCCCCTCCTGTTAGTTTGGAGAGGGGTGGCATCCATCATGTAGTGATGGACTACTACCAGCTCAACTTTATCACTAAAAAAGATAGTTTCCCTTGCCCTGCAAAATGACTCTCTTTGCTTGCTTGCCGGGTCACAATGCTTTATGTGATGTACCTTGGTTGCAGATATTTGCAAGCGGAGCTCACACCCAAAGATCCAACCAAGTATGCGTTCATAGCCAACTTAGGCTATTCAAGCCTACAAGTAAAACTCAGGTCCTTTGTAACTCTCTGGCGCTCCTTTCAACGCGCCATGGACAGAATCCTTGGGAACCTGAAATTATCCTATGTTTCTTATATACTTGATAACATCACTATCTTTTCATGGATCTTCAATGTTCATCTGGAACACCTTTAGAAAGTTTTTAATTGTCTGAGGAAGGCTATAATAAAACTAAACCTTTGAAGTGCTTATTCTTTCATCCGAAATGAAGTTCCTCAGGCATAAGGTCTTAGAAGATGGTATACAACCCTTTCCAGAAAAAATCAACGCTACTAGAAGATTTCATGTCCCTAGAGCCTTAGGATTTGTCAGCGCTACAGTTCTTCAGACTGGCGCCAGGGTTCATGGTGGCTCAGATCTGGAAAAATTGGAAAGAGCGCCGAGGAGGAAACATAAAAAATGGGTTAGAATACTGAATATTTTATTAAAATAAAAAGCTTTGATATTTATAGGGTGCATTGGGACTTGGTGACTTCGGGATCGTTGGGGCCTCATCTGATCAGGATCTTTACTGATCTTCTGGAATGGCCTCCTCGTGGGTGTCCTTAATGGATAGCATCACTCACCTGACTGAATGGGTGGAGATGCCGCCCCATGTGACTCAGGAATAGGTGAGGATGATCTGAAATAGATTTAGCTCGGGTAGGTTTGATGACCAATTTGGCGTGGCCTGATTCAGAAGACAGGAATTCAATACAATTTTTATCTCAAATCCTGACAAGGCCCCCTCAAGATCCTGTCAGAGGGGGGTATATGGCCGGAGGAACTGACCATGCACCTGATTTAAAACAGTCCCTTAATTGATGTCAGCAATGGAGTACTTGGACTTCACCTTATGTATGACTTTGTAGGGTCCAGAACACAGTACGTCAAGCTTATTCTGTTGGCCTCCAGGTCAATGATGATAAAAGAGAATGAGGTCACCTAGTTGAAAATCTGGTAAGGAGGGTCATCCAAGATTTGATCAGGATGTCTCTCTTCCAGTGATGGTGATAATGCCTTGAGTGGCTTGGGCTTGGAGCCAGACAATTTCTTTGGCTAGAGCCCTCATAGTTAAATTGGAGTTCTTGGGGTGGAGGCTTCGAGCAGTGGCTGGACGCTACTTGGTAGCTGAGGTGCCCGCCCATACAGGGCTTTGAATGGGGACATCTTGATGAAATGGTGATAGCTTACTCGGTAGGCAAGCAAGGCGCTGGGCAGATAATGGTTCCATTGGCAGGATCTGAGGCGGCCAACTTTTGTAGAATAGAAACAAGAGTTCTGTTAGTGCGCTCTACCACCCCGTTGGTAGAAGGGTGGTAGGGGGCAGCGAAACTCTGGGCGGTGCCAAATAGAGAAGTTAGTTCCTGTACTACCTGGGAGGTGAAGTTCAACCCATTGTCTGAAAGCAAGTTCTGGGGGCACCCGTGCTGGGTGAAAATGGAGCGAACAAGAAATAGGGCTTAGCCTTAGCAGTGGCTGCAGGGACTGAGATCGCCTCGACCCACTTAATTAAGTGGTCTATGGCTAGGATAATACTTGTGACCATGCAGCCTTTGGGAAGGGGACCCACCATGTCGATACTAATGACATTGAAAGGTTTGGTCTGGGCAACAACTGAGTGCAGATAATGAGGGTTGGCCCAGTCTTGGGATCAGCAGGTCATACAAGCTTCCAGAACCTCTTTGGATGGCTTCTACCATTTGGTCCCAGTAGCAGCGTGACTTCAGCCATTCATGGGTCTCCTTAACCGCACCATGTCCAACAGTAGAATGGCCTTCCAGGATGACGTCAGTTTGAGGGGAGGTCGGATGTAGGGAAGCCACTTCTTGCTGACCCTCTTGTAGAGTAGCCCATCCTTGATTTGAGTGTCTTGAGTCATTCAGCGGAGTTTGGCCTGAACCTCAGGGGTTTCCAGTTCCCATTGTTTGGGCCATCCTATCAGGTCATAGAGCTGATCTTCCTCTGGGGTCAGGACCGCTAAGACCGGCATCCTGGAGAGGATGTCAGCATTCTGGTGTATAGCGCCCGTGCAGTGGATGATGGTGAAGTCATAGCTTCGCAGTCATAGGGCCCACCTGGCCAACTGACCCTTGGGGTCTTTCACTTGTTGCAGCCACCTGAGGGAAGAATGGTCTGTAATAATAGTAAAATGTGTTCCATAGAGGTAGGGCCAAAAATGTTTGATGGCTAAGAGAATGGCTAGACATTCCCTCTCAGTGACACTGTAGTTCCACTCAGCCTTGCTTAGCATCTTACTAAAATAAGCCACGGGATGATTGACCTGGTCCTCATCGTGCTGAGCCAGGATAGCCCCAACGGCGACGTTGCTTGCATCTGTAAACAGCAAGAAAGGTTGTTCAAAGCGAGGATGACCTAGAATAGGTTTAGTACATAAGGCCGTACATAAAGCGTTGAAGGCCTGTTCCTGCTCAGGTCGCCACTCAAATGGTATGTTCTTTTGTAGGAGGTAGAACAACGGCTCAGATAGGTCAGCAAACCGCGGGATGAACTGACAGTAATAGCCCACCATACCTAGAAAGGCTTGAATATCTCATAGGCTTTGGGGGCGTTACATCTTTTCTATGGCGTCGACTTTGTTGGGTATATGTTGGATGCCACGCTTGGAGACCTTGTGTCCTAGAAATTTTAGCTTAGGCTGGAAAAAGGAGCACTTTGAGAGCTTGGGCTTGATGGAGGCCTTCCTGAGATGCTCAAAGACTTATTTGAGATGTTCTACATGTCTGTCAAAGGTTCGCGAAAAAACGGTGATGTCATCCAGGTAGATGAGGACACAGGAGAGCTTCAAGTCCTCAAGGATCCCGTCCATGGCACGCTGGAATGTGGCCGGGGCATTGTAGAGGCCTTGGGGCATCTGGGTGGGCTCAAACAGCCCCTCATGGGCGATTAGAGCACACTTGGCTCAGTCTTTGGGGGCGAGCCTAACCTGCCATTACCCGCCGATGAGGTCCATGGCCAAGAAGTACTGGGAACCCACAAGCAGATGGGGATAATCGTCAATCTGGGGCAGAGGATAGCTGTCCTTCTTGGTGATGGAGTTGAGTCATCGGTAATCCATCACCACCCGGTGCTTGCCATCCTTCTTTTAGACCAGCAGAAGAGGGGAGGACCAAGGACTACGCAAAGGGACTAAGAGCCCAGCATCAAGCAGCCGTTTGAGTTTTACCGTGACCTGGGCCTTCAACCTTGCTCTTTCAGTAAGGCCAGGACTGAAAAGGGGCTTCCTCAGTTTCTACATGGTGGAGGACTCCATTCATCCTTCCAAAATCGTAGGTCAAAGTGGAGAATAGGTCCGAGTATTCCTCCAGGAGCCCCTGAACTTTAAGTCGCTGTTTGTCAGAGAGGTCCTTCCCTATATTAGCGTTGACCAAATTAACTGAGGGTGGTAACTCCAAGCCAAGGTCCCTTAATTCCTAAAGCTTCAAACGTCAGCAACAGCCCCAATTGGTAACAGGCGAATGTAAGTGGCAGGTTGGTTTGGACCTATAACTTTTGGTTTGTCAGTCAGGTTGGCTAGCAACACTGATATAGATCTGGCATATGCTGGATCAAGGATCCCGGAGCAGGTCAGCACTTCCTTGGGAGATGGGTTATCTAGGCCTTGGACCTCCAGTAAATACCCTAATGGAATGTTGATGTGGACCCAGGTGTTGACTATGACTTGGGATTTCGGGGGTACAGTAGTCGCCCAGGGCAAGTAGATCGGCATCCCCTCTAATCTGTCAACAGCGGGAGGGGGTAGTCAGACTCGAGAGCCCCAGGTGTGATACTTGAGTCAATTAATTCATCCTTCAGTTTCTAATAGGCAGGCTTGGCCTTAACGTCAGCCCTGAGTCATGAGCAGTTTCGAAAACCAGAGGGACTCAATGCCCTAAAAGGGAGAGGAAACCACCATCTTAGTGGAGAACCACCAAATAGTCTTGAAGGAACTGTGTCCCAAGGAGCAGATCATAGCTAGGGTTGTCCGGAGCAATGGCGGTTATATCTAAAGTGAGCTTTCTGAACCAAATCAGTAGAGAGGAATAGGCCCCTATGGATTAGGTGCACTGGGGGCCAGCCGTTCCATACTCCATGTAGTGCAGCATATCAGGAGTGACCTTGATGCATTTCATCAGCTTGGAAGAGATGACGTTCATGGGGGAGCCACTATTGACTATGGCGTAAACTGGAATCTTGTGGACCCAGATGGCGACTCAGGTAACCAAACTTCCAAACTGGGGCGATAATGTAAGGAACATGGGAGAATCATCAGAAGAATAGTAAGCAGTATCAATGTCTTTATTGTCATCAGATACCGCGACTACTTCCTTGGAAATGATGGCTTCTGGATTATGCGCGGGGGATACTTGAGGCTGGGCAGGGATGTCAGCATGGAGCGCCTCGTCCTTCATGCTGATGACCCTTTTCCCGCCTCCTCAGCAAGACGTTTCCAGAAGGTCTTAGCGCTATGTCTAAAGCCATTGCAATAGGTGCATCGAGGATGGGGGTTCTTCTAGTTTTCAACTACATGGACCCTAGGGCGGTAAGAAGGGCCAGTAGTCATGGCCTTAAAGTGTAGGATTGAGGCAGGGATCTCGTTGAAGGCCACCTTAATCTTTCTGATACTAGTGAACCCATTCTTCTGCCCTATCATGTGCATTTGGACCTCAGGATAGGACCTCAAGGCGTAGATGGCAGCGGTGATGGCGTTGTCCAGAGTGATACGGTTTGTTGTGACCAAAGGTTGTGCCTGGGCATAGAACCGGTTAGCAAACTCCATAGGGTTTTCTCCTTTGTTCAGTTGAATGCCCATGAATTCTTTATTCTGGTTGGCCAAGGTTTGGTTGCTGCTGAACTCTTGGATCAGGGCAGTGTGGACCTGTTCCCAGGTGTTACACTCCTTCAAATGGGGAGTCATGATTTCCCAGGTGGTGCTGTCTAGACAGGAGTGGATATGCTTCACCTTTTTTGATTGGTGGCCTCCTCCATGGAACTCTCATAGGCATACAGGAAGGAGGCGATACTTTCTCATCTGGGGGTGAACCTTTCCTTGAAACTAGGTTTAAAGTTAGCTACAATGGGAGTGGAAATGGTGTTAACGCCTGGGATAGGGGTCAGCTCCAAGATCTCCATTTCCACATAATCTTGAAGAACCCGCTGATCTAACTGCCTCCACAAGCCCTCTAAGTCCTCTTGGATGTAGTCCCAATTCTGGCTGAGGGTGGACGCAGAAGCCTTTTGGGTAACCTGTTCCTTTAAGGATTGAATCTCAGCGTTCTGTAAATGGAGCTAGTTTTTAATGGTGGTCAACCGGGTTTTGAGCCCACAGCAAGTTATCTCAAGCTGGGAGATACGAGCATTGGTAAGCTTTTGAAGGCGCTGAGGTTATCCATCTCATATGACAATGCTTCGATGGAGACCCTGGGGTTGAGGGGGACATCATCCAATTGGATCTTACACCCCAATGCCACCTTTTGGATTTGATCCTATAAGGCAGCTAGTGCGGTCATTATATCCCTTCGCCAGGGGTCTTCAGGTTCGCCCAAGGTTGGGGGCCCAGAGGCCCTCAAGGCCCACATGGTCCCTTGGGTCCAGCTGGCCCTTGACGCCCCTCAGGACCTTCTGGCCCAGCACCCATGGGGGGTAGTCATGAGAGGCCAGCTCTTGGTAGTGCTGCTGTAGGAATCATACCATTTCTTCAACTTGTTGCAGATGCTGGTTCCATGTTACTGCGAATAGCTGGGCACTTTGGCGAAATTGCTCCTTGAGGTAGCCAGAGGTTTCGCTATCCAGTACTACAATCTGATCGCGGATCTCATTAATTAATCATTGGTTATCAATAATAGCTTTGCAATTGTCATGCATGAAGGAGGAGGAGGTGTCATAAAAGTCAATAATGCAGGAATATAGATTCTGGGTGAGCCCTAGTTGCTGGGAGACCTCCTGATGGTGTAATCTGACTAACTGGAGGAGGTGATAGATAGTGGGGTGAACAAAGTTATGAAGGTAGCGGTCAGGCCCCAGGGTAAGCTCCCCAGCTGGCAATATGGCTGAGGCGTAGAGGTCCCAAATTGTGGAAGGTACAGAGGAGGTGCGGGAGCAGCTGGAGTGGGCACCCTCGAAGTAGATGCCATTTATTAATTGTTGAACAACATCATTGGTATGCTCTTACTGGAGTTGGTATTGGCCCCCATCTAGGGAGGGCAGCAAGAGTTGAAAAGCAGCGCGAAATTCTAGCCTTTTCAGCTGCAAAGGTGGCGTTGCATACTGCAAGGTACTAACCCATTGTTTAACACTCCTTGATTGACCAGTCGTTTGGTCGTCAGGGCTGCTATTGGTTTCCATTTTTGTGATATACATTCTCACTTAGGTCAGCGCGGAGCCCCTGTAGTGAGCACCACTTCTGTTGGCACTACAGTTCTTTGAACTGGCGCCGGGGTTTGCGGTGGCTCAAAGCTGGAAAAATTGGAAAGAGCGCTGAGGAGGAAACGGAAAAATGGGTTAGATTACCAAATATTTTATTAAACTAAAAAGCTTTGATATTTATAGGGTGCATTGGGACTCGGTGACTTTGGGATCGTTGGGGCCTCATCTGATCAGGATCTTTACTGATCTTCTTGATTGGCCTCCTCGTGGGTGTCCTTAATGGATAGCATCACTCACCTGACTGAATAGGTGGAGATGCCGCCCCAAGTGACTCAGGAACAGGTGAGGATGATCCTTAAATAGATTTAGCTCGGGTAGGTTCGATGACTGATTTGGCATAGCCTAATTTGGAAGATGGGAATTTGATACAATTATTATCTCAAACTCTGACAGGATTATTCAAATTTTTTGGCATAATGGGCTAGTATCATCAAATTTCCTCAGTTTGCCAACCTAGCAGAGCCCCTATTCTATATTTTGCAAAATAATGTGCCTTTCAAATGGTACCCTGAGCATGGGCATGCATTTAATGCGTTGTGGACTGCTATTTGCACTAACCTAAAGTAGTCCATTTGCATTCTGATGACCCTTCCCGCTATTCATGGATGCAAGTGATGTCACCATTGGAGCCATCCTGGCCAAGCACGATGAAAATCAGGTTAATAATCTGATAGCTTAATTTTAGCAAGGCCCTGAGCAAGGCTGAATAAAACTTTAGCATTACTGAATGGGAGTACCTGGCTGTCTTGTTAGCGATCAGATACTTTTGGACCTACCTCTATGGCACCCACCTCATCATTGTCACCAGCCATTTCTCTCTCTAATGGCTGCAGCATATGAAGGACCCAGATAGCCGGTTAGCCAGATGGGCCCTAAGGCTGCAGAACTACAATTTTCCTATAGTCCACTGCACAGGAGTGATCTAAAAAAACGGTGAGGGTCTCTCTAGGATGCCTGTGTTGTCTGCTTTGACCCCCAAGGAAGACTGACTGTATGATCTAATTAATCAGCCAGAACTGGGAGGTGTAATACTCCTGTAATCAAAGCCAAGATTAAAAGAATGACCTGGTGTTAGCTTTTTGGTAGATATAGCTTTTTTTTAGTACTAGATGGTTGGTAGATATAGCTTATTTCCGCTGAACGAGTTGCACAGGGTTTAGCCCACTGAGCAATGGCCAAACGATATGGAGATCATTGGCCCCTCAATTAAACGTAATAAACTTATATAAAAATTATGAGGCAATCACCCCAGCTTTGCTACTTTTTACTTTAATATTTTCTAACCAGCAGACCCTCTCTGCTTACGCTCTCTACTTAACCTACTCACTTTTTCTTTCTTCCTCTCTTTTCTTCTTCTAAAAATCTCTTTACTTCTTTCTCCTTCTCAACCCTTAACCCTTGGTATTACTCTACGGATTTGACACATTTTTCTTAGTCAATTCTCAATTCACTATCAATGTAGAATTCGTTCAATCATCAAGGTTTCTCAGAAATTCCTTGATTATTGAACCCTAATTGATTTGAACAATTCTCCTCGCATTGCTCTAACCCATTACTCGCCCTTGGAGCTTGCTTCAATCTATTTATGATTCACTGGAACATTAGCTTATCGCCCAGTCATATTGAAATCTCAACATTACCCCCCTTGACTGGACTATAAGCGCCTATTGCTTGTAGGGCCAAAGAAACTTTGCATGTACTCAGTTGATAATCCGACCATCTGTGGGTTCCTTAATGGTGTAGGCATCAGCCCCAGTCTTCTCAATGATCTCAAATGGTCTGCTCCATATGCTGGCGAGCTTGTTCCTTCTTCTGAACGCATGTTGGTTGTGAAACAGGACCAATTCCCCTACTTTGAACTGTGGAAGACTACTGCGTCTACATTGATCAGTCGCATGATCCTGAATCTTCTTGGCAAGACTAGTGGAATATGCCTTGGTTTGGAGTTCAATCAGCATGTTTGTTAAGGTAGACAAATAGTGGTGGGGTTTGACTCCGCCAGTATCCTCCACACAGGAGTAAAGCAATGCAGGCAGCGCTGGATGCCGTCCATAGAGCAATTGAAAGGGACTTCTACCAGTTGCTGAGTGGTAGCTAATATTGTACTCAAAGACAGTGGTGGATAAAAGGGTGCTATAGTCTGACAGCCACTCATTTACAAGCTTTCGTAGAATATTTACCAAGGTCCCATTGACCCATTCCACCATACCGTTAGATTCAGGGTGGCAGGGGGTAGTTAAGACCCCGCGGATTACCATGAGCTCGTTCAACTTGGCCAATATATGTGATGTGAAATTGTTTCCGTGGTCCATTAGGATAAATTGTGGACAACCATGGCGCTGTATGACGCACTCCAGGATGAACTTTGTGTAGTGACAGCCCCAAATCCTTGATAGCCCTTGCTTCCACCCATCTTGTCAATTGGTTAAATGCTACTATTATATATTTGGAGCAGTTCGCGCCAGTTGGCAGTGGCCACACCACGTCTAACAAAACTGTATGCCATGTGAACTAAGGCTTAACTATCTGGTAGGTGGTCTTCCAGTGGTATGGTTTCTCCACTTAGCACTGATGGCAACAACCAACTGTCTCAATTACATCGTAGTGCATACTCTCCCAATAGTAGTGTGGTCACAAGAACTCCAGCGTCTTTTTCAACCCTCCATGACCTACCACTTTATGGGCATCCATAATTATCGCAGGCCAGGCAGAGGGTTTTGGGAAACTCAGCGTTGATTCCCCAATCTGCTTATATAATTCCCCATTGTGCAAAAAGGTATACTGCCTAAGCCCATCTAACACTTTAATCACAGGCAGCGGCTCATCTTGATATTTGCTCACAATCATTTTTTCATACATTATGTCAGCCACATCTGCTGTAATGGTGACCGTGGGTGATCAGGAAACAGTCCACATTCTTATGCTTTGCCCTAGGTCGATGCATGGTCTCAAAATCATATGCTTGGAACTTCAAAGACCATTGCGCGAGCCACCCTTCAGGTTCCTGTAGATTCTGTAGCCAGCGCAAGGAGGCATTATCTGTTACCACTTTGAATTTCACCCCGTGAAGGTAGACCCAGAATTGCTTATATGCATAGATTACTGCTAACACTCCCACTCAGTCACGTGTAATTCTGTTCAGGCCCAATTAAACTGTGGCTACAATATGCAATGGGGTGCTCCACACCATCATCGTCCTTTTGGGATCACAGCCTCTACAGCAGAAAGCAAAGCGTCCATTTGCACAATAAACTCTTTTTCAAAATTGGGGTATTACAAAACAGGCGCGCTAGCCAATACAGTTTGTAATACATCAAAAGCGGTTTATCAATCCATTCAGTTGAAGGCAGCGTTTTTCTTAAGTAGCTCAAAGAGTGGAGTCCCAATACAGCTGAAGTTGGGAATGAACCACCGGTAGTAACTGACCATCCCCAAGAACACTTGGATATCCCACTTATTTCTTGGCTGAGTCATCTTGAGGATGGCTTCCACCTTGGCTGGCTGAGGACTAAGCCCTTTGGAGTCTACCACAAAGCTGATATATATCAATTGTTCTTTATAAAATTGGCACTTTCGGGGCTTAGTCTTGATATTAGCATCAGCTAGGCGGCGGAATACATGCTCCAGGTGTCCAAGATGCTCTGTGAACGTCCGCGAAAATACGTTGATATTGTCAAGGTAGACAAGAACGCAAGACAGCTTTAGGTCACCCAAAATAGTGTCCATAGCACGCTGGAACGTAAAAGGGGCATTGCACAAACCCTGTGGCATATGTGTAGGCTGGAACAATCCCTTTGAGGTAATTATAGCGCACTTTTCTTGTTCCAAAACTGGCAACTCGATCTGCCAGTACCCTAATATCAAGTCCATGGCAGAGAAATACTTGGCCCCACCTAACCAATATAAAGCGTTGTCGATTTGTGGAAGTGGGTACAAATCTTTTTTCATAATGCTATTAAGCTTCTGATAATTAATTACTACCCAATTGAAGCCATCTTTCTTTTTGACAATGAGCACAGAAGATGCCCAGGGACTCTTCGATGGCTCCAACATTCCCTGTTCCACCAATGTATCTATTTCTGCAGATACAACTTCTTCTGCTGCCTTTGAGTGTTGGATAGGTCATGACCTGATAGGGGGTGGTCTCCAGTGTCCACCCGATGCACAACCCTGCAAGTGCAACCCAAGTCATGGTCATCAGTTGCAAAAATGCTGTGATATTTTAAATAGATCCATCACCCTGTCCTTCTGATCCTCCAATAGCCCAGTTAGTGCCTCCCGCAGAATCACTGTCATTACTCTGAAGATGGTTTTTCGAGGCAAGCCAAGATCTTCCTGGGAACTAAAGTCATGTACCTGGTGTACCTCATCAATAGGGACCAGGTGCAGGTAAGCCACCACTTGGTGCCGCTGAACCTTCATCACCTCCTTTGCAGATTCGCTACCAAAACTTTCACTTCCCCCTGCCCTGGTAACAGTAACCCAGGAGCCACATGAGGTTCAAGTTGCAATTGTTGATAAGGCCCCACAACCTCTCTGTAAAGACCTCCCAGTATATCAATTTTGAGCTCTGTCCCAAAAATAACCTGATGCCCAGAAGGGATAGTCAAAGCATTTGTGGCTCATAGCAGAATCCCTTTGTACTCATAAATCTAGTTTGGAAGCATTTGGGTCTTCCTCTTCATCCGCCAATATCTTACAGGAATCACACCATTGCTATATGCAAGATTAATTTGACCAGAGCGGATTGGGTCATCTGGGACTCCGCTGGATTTTAAAATAGATAGTGATCCGTTGTCCCAGGATACTGATGGTTTCATCCACCATGTTAACCATAGCCCCAAAGTGCTGCATAAATTCATCCCCAATCAACATGTCATAGTGGTCATTAGGCAACACCACCGCTGGAGCAGATGCGCCGGTGGACCTGAACCTTAAAGGCAATGAGTTATATGCGCCTTCTGACACAATACTCTGTGCCCCCGCAGTTCCATACACTACTTGGTGGTCCGCATCTGGCTTCAGCGGAAGTTTAGCTACAAGCTTGGTGGATATTATATTGACAGGAGTGCCTGTATCAATGATCGCCTGAATTTTGGTATTCTTTAAAAATATGTCACAGTATGTGCATTCCAAATAAGAAGAACCTTTGGTGTTTGATACATAAATATACAAGAGCTTTTGATTATCCAGAAAAGTGTGCATACCAGCCCCAACATGAGGATAGTCTTGGCATCTTTTCTACAGGAATCTCCATCTCCACCCCTCCAAAGCTGTGATATAAGTGGAGGGCTCACCACCGATTGTACCATTCCACTCAATGATTTTCCAGGCGTACAGCTTATACACGTCTTGGTGGAACCATATGCCCACATTATTAGGGTCTCTTCCTCAGCTTGAGGCCAAAAGGTGGTAAGGGACCTGTTGGTGTAGTAAATCCTCAGAGTGTGCTCCAGAGCTGACACAAAGTGATTCATGATGAACATCAGGGACAATTACATTTGAATCAGCAGAAGCAGAGCATCCCATCTCTACTCTGCTCGTTCTTTTCCCTGTTCATAAGGGACAACGGATACTGCATGGACCCTTGGTTTGGCCTGACAACTAACTTCATAATGACCGATTTTCCACATGAGAAACAAGCGTTTGGGACTGGCACTTGTCTCTGAATCTCCCCAGATGGTCTAGGTCTACTATTAAACCATGGTTTATTATAGGCCCAAGGATAAGCGGTTTGATTATAATAGGGATGTAAAGGACCTGCCCATGAGTTAAATGGCCGAGGAGTGACCCACTGATTGCCCCCATAATGGTGGGATCATTCATTTAGCGGAATTTCAGTGGCAGATACTGGATCCTTATGCTCCACATTGGGAGCACTACAGGTGATGGATAAACGGCGTAAATGATGTATGATTTTGAGTAACTCTGCATCATCCTTAAGAGTGTATGCCATAACATTATGCAATTCGCGGTAGGGCTTGACAGCCACTGTCATTGATATGCCCACCTCCTCATTAGATAAGACATTCGCACCCAACAACACATGAGCCTCATTAGTATTCTCTCCGCAAACCGTATTAAAGACTCATTTTTTTGAAAAGATATTGTTAAAAAGTCTGCCTTACGCTGAGCCATTTTTTCTTTGCCTCCAAACAGGCGAATTACAGTCTCCTTCACCTCTTGGTAAGCTACAGTACTGTTTTTAAGATAACATGTAACTTGATCAGCACTTGATACATCCAACGCAGATAACAACAGTTTAGCTTTCTGTCAATAAGAAGCCCCATCCATGGCAAACTCAAACCGCATGAAAACCTTATGTATGTTGCCATCACGGTTAAATGGGGGCAGCCTGTCACTGCAGATTTCCTTTTCTTTAACAACCTTATCTAATTTATAATCTTCACAGTCTAGCCGCTTCGTCATGCTGCTCAAAAGGTTGGCAAGTTGGTTGGCGTGGTCACCTACCAGGAGCAGTTGGCGGAAGGCATGGATGAGCTGCTCAGTAATATTCTTATTCTAATGAAAAAGAACTTTTTGCGCCTGAAGTAAGGTATCTAAAGCAAGCTTCAGTTCCCCATAGTGAGATAATTCAATCACTGGGGGTAGTACCCCATCAAAGCGAGCTGGTTGCGCCATAGGTGCAATTGATGAAGTGGTTATTAATTGATCAATGGGCCCCCTGTAGTGAGCACCACTGTTACTTTTTGGCGGATATAGCTTATTTCCACTGAACGAGTTGCGCAGGATTTAGCCCACTGAGCAACGGCCAAACAATATGGAGATCTTTGGCTCCGCAATTAAACATAATAAACTTATATAAAAATATGAGGCAATCGCCCCAGCTTTGCTACTTTCTATTTTATATACTCTAACCAGCAGATCCTCTCTGCTTACGCTCTCTACTTACTCCTACTCACTTTTCTTTCTTCCTCTCTTTTCTTATTCTAAAAAACCTCTTTACTTCTTTCTCCTGCTCAACCCTTAACCCTTGGTATTACTCAAACGGATTTGACACATTTTGCTTAGTCAATTCTTGATTCACTATCAATGTAGAATTTTCTTAATCATCGAGGCTTCAACGGAATTTCCTTGATTACTGAACTCTAATTGATTTGATTGATTCTCCTCACTTTGCTCTAACCCATTACTCGCCCTCAGAGCTTGCTTCACATCTAATTACAATTCACTGGAACACTAGCTTATCACCCAGTCATATTGAAATCTCGACACCTGGGACACTCAGATTAAGGAAGGGATGCTGTACATGAAAGTCAATAAGAAATGGCTTCCCTACATCCGTCCTTATTTTCAAACCAACGTTATCCTGGAAGTACATGTGACTGTGGGATATGGGGCTGTAAAGAAGGCTCATGATTTACTAAAGAAATGATGCTACTGAGACTTAATGGTAGAAACCATCCAAGGGTCCTTGGAAACATGTATGATATGCTGATCCTAAAATTGAGCAAGTCCAAAATATCAGCACTCAGTCAATGCCCCATTGGGACCTTTGAATGTCATTAACATCGATGTAGTAGGCCCTCTTCCCACCAGGTTGCATGACCATAAATAAGCCACTTATCCATGGACCATCTGATCAAATGGGTCAAAGCGATTTCTGTCCCCACTGCCACTGCTAAAGCCATGACTCTATTTCTTATTTGATCATTTTCACATAACATGGATGCCCACAAACTTTACTTTTGGACAATGGGTTAGTTTCATTTTTCAGGTAATTCAAGAACTAACCTTACATTTTGGAACTAATCAGAGTACACTGCCCCTTACAACCCATCAACTAATGAGGCGGTGAAATGTTCTAATGTAACCCTTGTCTCTATATTATGGAAGATGGCCGCCTCTGACCCTATGCGCTGGAACCATTATTTAACCATTGCTTTAATTTCTTAAATAATAAGCTACCATAGAATCATTAAGATGTCCCTCTTTAAAGCTGTATATGAGCATGCTCACTGATTACCAAGTAGCATTCAGTCCCTGCTCAGTACCTCAATACCTAAGAACTTTGATTCAATTATGAGCTTTAGAAGATGAAATTGTATGGCTCTAAGACTTAGCCATGCAAGGCATTGTCACCACCACAGAAAGGGAGACAACACAGTTAAATTTCGTCTGACCCTTCTTCCTAATTTTTTATCTGGGTGACCTCATTCTCTTTTACTACCGTTGACCTTAAGATTGACAGAACAAGCTTGCGATCTTTGGTCTGGATTTTAAAGGGTATTTATAAGGTGAACTTGGAGTACTATATTGCAGATGTCAATCAGGGGACAGTAGTAAATTGAGTACCTGACAGACTTCTTCAGTCTTATACCACCTTTGACAGGATTTTGAGGGGGTCATTGTCAGGATACAAGACAATGATCCAGTCTAAATCCCTATCCCAAATCAAGCCTTAATAAGTCAACTCTTGAGACAGTGTGAATGGAACCTTATTTTGAAGGCACTGACACAAGATTTGATCAGGAAGCATCACATGCACAAGAATTGATGGACACGCCTTCAGGAACCACTTCCCCGCTTCCTGAACCTCAAGAGGCGCGGCCCCCACCGTTGCAGTCATGAGGACAATGTAGAACAATGAGGGCGCCGACCATGTGGTTGATCCAGAAGGCAGTGAAAGATCCTTATTGTACTGGTCCATGAAGATCACTTGGGCACCTAATCCTCACACTCCATATAGATATTGAAGCTTTTTAACTCAATAAAATAGTCTATTTCACATCATCTTTTCATTTTTGACTTCTCCGCTAGCTTACATCTTTGAGCCCATTTTAAACTTCAGCGTTAGTAAAGAGAACTGTTACTTCAAGATGCAATACAATGAGTGTACATATGCCAACATTTAGTCAATCATTTAAGAGTACAAGCGATAATTGACAGAATGGAGCATCCTTCAATATTTTCTTGACAAAATTGGTGAAATAAATGAAGAATTCACTAGATTTAGAGCACCAAAAAGAATATGGAACTGAAAAACTGGATATTACAATTTCTTGTGGATCATACAGTGCGCTACTACTTCAGTTTAATTGCTTGTGGTATACGCTCCCGCCATAATGTTAAAAAAAATTATGACATACTCATCAGGACAAAATTTCATAAAATTTTTTAGTGTTAAGCGTTATTTTAAGGAGAATCATCTGACGATTTTAAGTCAAACTTTGCCCTTGGTATAAGTGTAAAGGAGAACCTCAGCTGATAAAGATTTATTTTTTAAATTCAATTTACAATGATGTTATATTTCCCATCCAGCTTAAGTTGTTTGGGTGATAAAGGAGGAAATGCTGAGTGAGATTCTAAAAAGTGTGGATTAATTAAGGACTACAACAACAAATATCCTCCCGCCAGGAATGCAAATCACAGTTGTTACATGATATAAGCTAGAAATCTTGGAGCAACTATATGGAGAAGTCATTGGTCCATGAAATAAATTAGAAACTGAGACATGAGTAGCACTGGGCTTTATTATTATAAGCCACATAAAATTAGAGAGCTACTGGCCAATCTGGGTGAAACCCCAACAAATTTGGAAAAAAAATAAGGACACCGCATTTGTGAATTTTAGCAATGGCAGAACTAAGAGAATTCCATGATTTTGAATGTATACTGAAATGGGGTTACTGATATATATGTTGCCAAAAGCATCAATGTATTGTCCAATTTTTGAGCAATTAGCTGAATTATCAGAATGACAGCAAGATTTAGTGCATCAATTATTTGAAAAATATTAGGTGATACTTGCCCATGATAATCATGGACTTGGATATGCTAAAAATGTGATACATAAGATCAATACTGGGAGATAAACCGCTAATAAGGATGTGACTTTTCTGCTGTACAATTGCTTCTGAAGAAGTAGTCAGTGAAGAAATCAACAAGTTAATTTAGCATGGGCTCCTTGTTCTGTCATTGAGTCCATGGGTGAGTCTGATCCTAATTGTGAAGAAAAAGGACGGGTCAAATTGTTTGGTGATCAAGTACCACTTATTAATAAAATGACCAAAAAGGATTTCTATCAACTGCTGAGGATTGACGATGCACTTGATCACCTAGGGGAAGCTAAGTATTTTTAGTGATGGATTTAATCTCAGGATACTGGCAGATAGATGGCAGTTGAGGCTGCAGCTGCCCCTGCCAACATCCTACTTCACCAGCAACTTTATGGGGTAATGGATCCCCTTGTTAAGGATATTCCTATCCCCAATTTTCACCATGATTTTGAGGAAGATGCAAAATGAAATTGAGGAGCTCGCTTTTGGTTCAATTTGCACTTGCATAAATGTGGCAAAAACTTCTCTTTTTAGCCCCAATTATCTTTATATCTGCTGGTGCATCATGACTTTCACTTGTGTGCCAGCTCTCATCACTTTCGCTGAGCATCAACTTACTCAATACATTAAGGCGATGGATACCTGGCCTCATAAGCGAAGAAAACCCACAACTATACCTCATTATGCCCATGTTTCTGATGCTCCAACCCCAATGCTGTCTACCATGGTCCGCCAGCTAAAGCAGGCGCCAGACAAAAGTTTCCCCAAAGCTTCCTCACCCTCTGATATAGCTTCCTAGGCTGTTAGCTGAGGTGTCATATTAGGAAATTTTAATTTTTGATAATCCCTTTGTCTGACCCATTTGCAAACAAGGATGAGTGGCGGCTCCCCCTTTTGGGTTGGGCACCACTAGTGCTAAAAAAGATACTGGCAGATAGATTTGCCAAAGGAAGATCAAGAGAAATGTGCGATAATCATTACACAAAGAATATACCTGTTAACCAATATGCCTCATGGATTGTGCAATGCGCCAGCAACATTCCATAGAGCAATGTATCCAATAATATGTGAATTAAAATTGTCCTGTATCTTGGTATACTAATACAATATTAACGTCTTTAGATGAATATCTCTGATCACCTGGAAAACTTAGAGAAATTTTTTAGAGCCTAGTAAGGCAAATCTGAAAATTAAGCAGAAAAATGTTATTTCTTCAAAAAAAGAGTTTGATATTTGGGGTTTGGAATAAACTATGGTGGATTTCAACTGCAAATGCTGAAGATTGAGGGTATTGAACGGATGTCAATCTCAAATAGCGCTTTAAGTATACAAGTATTCCTTGAGATGGTTGTCTTCTATTGCCAAATTTATTATGGATTTTTCCAGATTTGCCAAAACGTTATTCCACCTATGTGGGGATCTGAAATAAGGATCCTTGTGGAATGAGGAGGACCTAGAACCGATTAATGTGCAATAGGAATACCAGATGAGTAGTCCTGTATTAAAATATGTAATTCAATTAGGAATTTATTACAAAACTGATGCCTCATTAGTGGTGGTAGGCCTAATTTAAGTAAAGAAGACAGTGATGGGGAAGAGCATCTGGTGGCATATGTGAATAGAAAAATAACGCCAGAAGAAAGTAATTATACCGTTACAGAGCATGAGGGCCTTGTAATAATTTATCCCTGCAAACAAATTTGAGTGTATACTCATGAGACACAATTTAAGTCATAACTGACCACTTGCACCTACACTGGTTACATAACCTTAAGAAACCAGAGGGGCGACTGGCCCAATGGGCCTTAAAACTATAAGTCTATTTTTTAAAATATTACATCAAGCAGAAACAGCACATCAAGATTCTGACAGATTGTCATTATCACTTGCCATTAAGGTTATATACTATCAAGTGAATGAACTATTCCAACAAATGATCAAAGGAAATATTGGGCATGAAGCCTAAGAGATTCAAAGCGCTAAAAGGAGAAATAGAAGATATAAAATGAATAATTGGAAGCTATATAAATTAATTGACAAAAAACAGTATATATTACCAAATCATCAGAACAAACGGAAATTATATAAGCCACACATAAATTCGTCAGCCATGTAGGCCTAAGAAAAGCTTGTACCATATAATCCAGTATTATTATTGGTAATTTTCAATTATGATGCTGCTGCTTATTTGGACTGTTGCGTGAAACTCAACTCCACAACCTGCACAAGAATGTGATGGGATACCAGCTAGTATTCCCTGGGTTCACTTGGCACATGGTGTCCACAGGTGTTACAAAACCTTGAGTTTTAGTACTGGTTGAGTAAAGTAAATCATATTAGTGATGGACCATCTGACTAGATGGATTGAGACTAAGGCTTTGAGCATAGTAAATGCTATAAGCACGGCGAAAATCATTATGGACCAAGTGGTATATCAGCATGGATGCCTGAAAGTTTTAAAAAGTGACGATGGTCCTAACTTTAAATCCTATGTGATCCCAAGATTTAAATGAACTAATGAGAATCTGAGGAGTGTTGTTCATCCCTACCACCCAGAGACAAATTTAATGTTAAATGCAGTCAAAAGAACTCTAGTCACAACACTAAAAAAATTGGTAGCAGGAAAAAATTCCGCTTGGGTACTTATATGGGTTCAATTACCTTTGCCTACAATATTAGTTATCAAATGGCAACAGGGAAAGTGCCATTTATATTATCATATAGATAAAGGGCTGCATTACCGCCATTTTTGCATTCTTTCATGAAACAGATTTTGGTATGAGTGCAGAGCAATAGCTAACCCAACTGGTGAATACTATGATCAAAACTGCAATCTCAGGAGTTTAAATTATGCTGAAGAAAAGAATAAGAGCAAAAAAATGGATTACAAGAATTGACAGCTCTGAAAAAATACCATGTATAAAAAAGGGTAGCCTATTGTGATACCCAAGGATTTGGAAGAAATAATAAATTAGACGCCCTATGGTCAGGTCTATTTGGGATTATCGCCAAGTTGGCAACTGAAGCCTATATGATAAAGAACATTGCTAATGGTCATATACTAAACTGAGTTCATGCTAAGTACTTAAAGTACTTAACTTAAGAAAAGAGGTTAAATAAGAAAATTAAAAAATGATGTAAGATATAAAAGAAGAAAAAGAGAGAAAAAATAAAAATCCAGAAAGAAAGATTTCTAAAAAATAGAGAAAAAATCATATATAAATTATATTGAAGTTATTGTTGTTTTGTAGCCACAATTGAGAAGATCTGGCAGTTATCTCATCTTCCATTGTTAAGTGGGGAGAAGGGGGATGCATTATGATGAGAATAGAGATGGAGTATGGCGGAATTAGAAACAGGTGTTTGTTGTCAGTAGGATCAGCTTTGAGTTTTAATCGCCCCAAGGGGCTCCTAGTGTGGGCAACTATCGCGGGATGAAGGCCTGGGGTACTTCCCCCCACCACAATAAGGCTGCGCAAATCTAAGCACCACTTAAAATGTGAGCCTGACCGCGATTAGAGTAGCTCACACTACCACTAAACTGACATATGCCCGCCCTGTTTAAGTACTGGGCAGCTTGTCTGCACCAGCCAGGACAAGCAATATGCCTCTCATCCCCTTTTCAGGGGACAAGACCCAATGACCCCCAGGTTCAAGTCCCTGAGGTGGGAGAAGAGGAGTTCACCTCTTTGTCACCTGCTTTTTTTGGAGATGATGCTCTCTGGCCCCTTTTTGTTTAGGAAGCTTTGGGGTCCTTTCAGATCAGCCTTAATTTCTTGCATGATCCATTCGCTACCAGCCAGCTCATGCCAAATGAACTGGTAGCTAGCCAAGATTCAGGCATCCTGGCAAACTGCAGCATTTATTGTAGGCAGATGCACCAAAGGGCAGCCAACCAGGATTACCCCTCCCTTGTCCTGGGGTCCACACCCGCGCAACCTCAGCTTGTGGGGAGGCCATTTTATAGGCGCCCTGCCCAACTTGTACCCCTCCTCCTTCCTGCCCATATTCTCCCCTCAGGGAGTGGTAGACACCCACAAGAACAGGTCAGCACAGTCATCACTACCATCCTGCACTTCTTTCAGGCCACTTTAGGACCCGACCAATGTGCCTCTCTGGTTTCTGGTGTTAGCTACTCACCCATGTTTCCACAGGCTTTCCCCAGTTGTGCCACACAGAGGCCCCAGCTTACCCTAATTAGCCCACCTCAGTAGGATCATCTCGTTTTGAGACTGGATCCACTTTGAGTAGTCCTGAGGAGCTTTAATGAACTAGGTTTCAGTAAAGCTAGTAAGAGTATCCTGGAAATGACTAGGAGACATTGAAAATTATCTTGGGGTCAAACAGGTGGATCAGTTCATGTTTTCAGTAAGGATAACCAAAATAGTCCTGGCATGGCATGATGCCATGAAAATTGCATTTGAGAGAGGCGGCAGCAATCAGGATTCAATGGAAAAGGACCATGTTGCCAAAGGCTGACATAAGAGCATTGAGTGCAAATAGAATCAAGCGCCTCTTAAGATGTGTTGAAATATGATGGCCACAGCTGAGGCGGCATCCTTTCCCCAAGTTCTTATCTTTCACTGGGTAATCTAGTAAGGCAGGGTGATATGATGGGTTTTTGATATGCCATATTACCTGGCCAATTAGATTACAATAAATCTGCTTGCCCATTTGAGTATTATATCCTTTATTTGATGATAGTTATCATTTTTAAATGATAGTTATTGTTTGGGGATTTAACCTAACAAACATTAACTAATCCGCTTGGTTTGATCCGCCAGAATATTATTGTCTCATTATGGATGATCCTTAACAATACATTTACTTCATGATTTTATTATCAATCTAGTAATCGGTAATCCAAATATTAGTTAATCAGAGTTTGTCACCAATTAGATAAGGTTTTTATTATTAATTGCTGAATCGTTTACAATGCTTATGGGGGCAACTTGTAGTTAACACTTTATGTGATTCAACCTGCTGTTGATAGGTAAAGGTCCTATTACCTAATCAGGTTGCTAACCAATTAAGGGTACTCAGCTAAATATTAATTGAGACTGTGGGGACACTTTGATTAATTTAAACAAAAGGAGGTTGTTACCCCAGTCAGATGTGCAAACTGAATTGCAGATGAGGAAGATCCCTTGGGTGTAACCTCAGAGGGCTAAATCAGCAGTGACAGCACCCATTTCCCCGGTGGGGCATCAACATATGTTGAACGCCGATTACCCTATATAATTTTCTAATTCTATATAAATAAAACAGTAACAAAAGTAGTAGAAAAATAATTTAGTTTTTATTTGGAATAGGCATCTAGTAGCTTGCAATTTTATTATATACACTTGGGTTAAAAATGGAAGAGAAGAGGATTCACTTTCTTATATTTTTCAGTTGACAACTCTTTAGAAAATAGTGTAAAGGCTTCCTTGCCCAATGTTTGTTGGTTACTCCGCCTGCTCCTAAATGAAGAGACTTAGAGCGCTAGCACCTGTCTAGAGTTGGACACAATATTCAAGTTGGACTTGATATGCTCACTATGGTCATAGTTGTCATATATTGCCAATTTTTAAGTATATCAATAATTTATATTCATGCTTATTTAAGAATCTAAGCAGTAGAGTTATACCAAGTTGAGCCACCAGTTGGGAGTTTATATTTGTATTTAACTACCAAAGGTAATTGCGCGCACAGCTTTCCAAAATTTTTACATATCAAGACAATTGATCATGGTAATAGACAACTGACAATCTCCACATCCTACCATGATCATCTCATAAGGTCTTAAAAATGCTGAAGCATCATTCTCTTGGAATTATGGCATTTTGTATTTAGGAAAATATCCATTTTTTAAGGATATTGTTGCCATTTAATCCATCTGACTAAAGAAATTATTTGAGGATGGATGGCACCACTCTGTATAGGTAGCCAGTATTTCAGGCACATTTACCATGCTTTCATGGGTGGATCAAAATTGCTGCCATTACCAGATAAGTAACTGTCTATAAACAGTTCAGTTTCTCATTTATCCTTATCTTGACAACGACATACAGTTTCTTCCAACTTGCATAAACAATCTTTAATTGTCACCTCCCATTTCATTTTTTTTACTTTTATGCCTCCAATTTCTGATTTTCTTTCCACATTTATCTTCCTCTTTAGTCAGTTTTATGTTTTTTGTATTTTTCTCCAAGATTCTATTACCATTATAACTTGATATTGCGTTATGATAATGTCTGAACCTTGTTTTTAATGTAATTTAATACAATTGACTCTTCATTAGTCTTCCATCTGCCTAATAAACATGAAGTCCAAGATTTGGGTTTTAAGATCTTTTACTTTGGCTTAAATTACCTTAATTGAGACTGACTTTTAGTTTTAGGTGGATGTTGATAAGTTGTAGTTGCATAATACTTTCCTTATTATGTTTTGTTGCTTAATTAATTATTTATTGCTTCATTATTTTGCGCAGAATTCAATGGTGCTGCAGCCACTTTCATATTGATTAATTTTGCAATAATTCACTTCATCTTTCTGATGACGCAATTCCATATTTGTCCTCAACTATGCTTATAACCAATCTGCTACAATATCTTGATAATGTCGTTCAATATAATGTATAGATCAGTGATTTATCCCTAAAAATTAGTTAATAACTTGTAGCGCGCTTTGTAAAATTGGTTCAAGGTCACAACAGATCTGATAAAGTCTAGCAACATATGAGCGACCAGATAAAAACTTAAAAATTTCTCATATATATAAAACCATATTGACAATTGTTTCTTACTGTCAAGATTGTATAAGTCTCATATTTCAAGTGGTTAGCTGTACAAAGTTGACAAAAAAACATCAAGCTATTATGCGTTGTGAAAGAACCCTACTAAATTGTAAGATGGTGGGGTAGAGAGCTTGAACTACTTTCTTTAATCCTAATTCTTTAGGTGAGAAAAAGGACAAGGCTCTATCAATTATTTCAGTGAGCAGCAGTTGAAACCTTTTATCAGTTTTTTATTCACATCCTCAATTCTCTACTGGATTCTCTCCTTAGGTTTTTCATAAAAGTTTGATAGCAGTTTATTTTACCCCAATGTACTCCAAATTCACTTTTCTTGGTCCTTACACTCGCCTGCCTCAAATATGGCATTACCCCTTTTCCAGATGATCCTCCCCACATACTTTTGTCTTCTTACGTTGAAATAACTTTGGTCATAATTTTTCTGTATGAGAAACGCTTGTTTCAAAGTGGCAACTACACAGCTTAGCTGATGATCACTCATTTTAAGTACAAATGCTTTCTGTTTGAAGACAAGAAGTGCAATCTGAGTTGGAAAAAGTTTATTAGAATTTACCTATAATATAAAAAAACTAGAAAAACTAGTAATGATAATTTGAAAGTATTTTACAGAGATTCTTAGTATAGTATCTATAGGTGACTAGTGACTATTTAATGCCCACCTATTACAATCATCATTGTTAGTTGCTGAGGAATAACATTACTTTATTGTGGGAGGTGGGGGGTGAGTCAGTAGGGCATACAGCTACAACCTGAAGGTTGTGGGTTCAATTCCCGCCCTTCACACATCTATTAGGATTCCAGTTAAAGGAAGCTATTGGCGGTTTTTAGGTCTAATAAACACGAAATCCTTACCCATGATGTAACCAGAAAAATCTGAGTTCCAATATGGAGGTGTAAAAACTTTCTTTGACGGAGTTGGCCCTGCTCAGGTTTCATGTTGGTGCTTTCTATTTTGGCAATTTCCGTCCTCTGGTCAGCTTGCCTCAAATAAATAAAAATTACTCTATTGCTTGACTTACAGCATTTGACATGCTATTGGTTGGAAATTCCATCAGCACATCCAAAAGTTGCAGCAATTGCACCCAAAAATTTGGTAGATTAAAGTTATTGACTACTTAGCTTAATAGTAGTCTGAAAGTCTAGTTATATAAATGACCATGTTTGACCGATTGATTAATTGACTTATAAGGAAATTGAGCTTCCCATTTAGAAGCTTAAATCTTTAAAAACTATCTAAATAAACTGTCTTACCTGATCAAGCAAATAATTCTTGAGATTATAAAATTTATTGGAGAAAACATAGATTGTTTAACATGTTAACAGATAATCAACAAAACATGAAAGCACTTAGATCATTTAACTTTAGCTTAAAGGTAAAAAATAGAAGAACTTATTTCTCTAAAGGTAATCATGTTCATTGTGATATATAGTACAATTATTTGTTCTCATTAATTACTCTATCAAAAACATATTTACTACTATTTTCCAAGGCAATAGCTGAAGAAGTTACCAGTAGTTTTTAAATCATAAGAGCAAAACTAAATACGCTCTAAAAGATATGTTTGGTTGAATTTATGTGGTTCCATAAACATACAACATGTACCAATTCTGGAGTCATCTTGATTTTTTTATCTTAATAAAAATAACCTTAACTTTGGAATCATTGTGAAAATAAACAGATTCTTGAGCTTAAGGACTACTACTTTCACATGGGTACAGATGATATAAGCTACAAAAAAATCTAGTAGACAGTATAATTTAGATCTGAAAGTAGAAGAGCTGTTTTTTTACATTTCTAACTCTGAATACAATTAGTATTTAGATTTATTTTGGATCTTAAAGGGGAGGATACCCCAGTGGTAGAATATAGACCCTCTCCAATGCCTCCCTGAGTTTGATCCCTTTAGATGAACTTTGGGTAGGGGACAATTATGACTGTGTCAGAGCTGCACACCAATGCCCCAAATGAGATAGCGAATAGCAAAGGCAGCCCATGGAGTTCCTGGCCTACCATATGCCACATGTGGAGGTTTTCTGGGTTTTATACTCCTTTCTCATTTCTTCAATCCCTTCCTTAATCAGTGAAGTATCATCACCAGGTCAGCCCATCTTAAATAAAATTCTAGAAAAAATTAAATTTAGATCTTGATCATCCAATGCAGAATTAACAAAAATATTTCTACTAAGCAATTGGCTGATATTAGTAGGATATGTTTAGGTTTTTATTGCTTGGATAGCTGAAAGGACTTCAAATTTTTTCTATAGAAGCAAGTACAAAACATTAAGATACCTTGAGGATGGCTTTGAAATTTGAGGCATATAAAATTTTCAGAAGATGGAGCATCATGCCATATGCTGAGTTTTTTCAGACTCATCTTTAATCTGTTTTAAATTGTATACAGTATAGTATTCTTACAGTAGACATAGAAATTTACTTTAGCTGTTATCCTCAGAAGTTTTTGAAAAGATATGTGTCAAAGATTTTGCTGATGAAAATAAAATTGAGCAGCCAACTAATTGAGTAACCAAATAAAACAGCACCCAGAATACCAAATGTACAGTCATCCACAAGAGTTTTCCTAGATGATGGGTGGAAAAGCTATTATGGGCTGCATCTTTCAGGAACTGAATATAATGGCTGATAATGGATGTTAGGACTAGTTTAAAGATATAAAGTGAATTTTTAAATTTTTTTAAAAGAAAAAGTGATAAAAGAATAGGATAAAAGCATAACCTGTTGTGTCATTCTGCCTTGTTTACTAACTAAGGGAAAAAATGGGGTTTTATTAAGGTAACCATATCTTTAAATGCATTATGATCTGAGGATTTACACACTAACTAACAATTGTGACATTAAGAGGTAATCACATGTGTTCAGATCATTCTAACCATTTTTTAATTGCTATCAACTTTTTTTCATGAATATTACGCTCTGATTATGGCTTAGCAGCTGGATGGGCATTTGGTGGGATGGGTAGGGAATGCTTAAAGGCAGAGTTTGTATGTCTAATTCAAACTGAATCAAATGGGTCAGAAAAGCTCAACCCTATTGGGGATGACTAACTCGCTAACCTGAGAATCAGAAAGAGGGATTGCTGTTAAGCTTTAATTGAATTTTGTCAACTAGTTAACAAAAATAGGTTTCTTCCCCTTAGGGATACCCAAACCTATCTACTGACCTTTGCTGCATTGTAGGATGAGACAACTTAACTTCTGGTTCTGTCCCCTAGCCTCCACTACCGCCTTGCAACCCCTTAATCCTTCCCAAAAACTCTTTAGTGGTGGGAAGAACCAGAAGAAAAGACTTTCAGAGGGTAAGCTGTGACCTACCTCTATTAATACATGGGCCAAATTACCCTGCTTGTGCGATGAACTTTAGCCTTTTTAATGCCCTTCCTAGTTCTATGGAGGCACTCTCCTTATTTAGTCTTAAAGGTTTCTCCCAAGACTTACAATATGAGGGTGCTCTTGATAGAGTGATTATAAATAAAGTCCCTAAGTAGATCTTAGGTAATCTAAGATAAGCTTTCTTAATATGTAACAAGTAAGTAAGGTTATGCTTGATTGCCATAAATGTAGATTGCATAAGCATTGTATTAACTTAGAACAGAATAGAAATATTATATTTTTATCTACTGTATTCTATTTCTAGCAACAATAGTTTAAGCGGCCATATATAGGCAGCTATATAATGCAGGGATGGCTTTTTCCACTAGCAATACATACTTTACATAAGAACTTTTTCTAGTTAATCAAAGAAAATTGCTGCCAATCTCTTTGATTTTAGCAGCATTGGCATTTACCTATTCATGTCATATAATTAAGTCTGAAATTTAATATATTTTACTTAGTAATTGTGGCAGAAAAATAAATTTTTGTATTACTGTTGTTCAAAATTTTCGTCTAGAACACTTTTTAACATATATAAAATGTATAGATAGTCCATTCCTCAAGAACATACTTTTTTCTTACATGATGTCTCATATGAACTATTAGAGAGAGCCGGCTGAATACCACATGGATTGATGCAGGGCGTGATTATTCAGTATTAAAAGGCTATAGAAACCCTGGGTAGACTTGAGGCTGTGTGGCATCAACTTGATGTTATAGAGCATTCACATAGCCAATTATGAGACCTAATTTGGATATAAAAGTAAGAGAAATCTTAGATGCCAAGGTTTGAATGTAAAGGTAAATCTCATCTTTTGAACTTAATGTTATATCTGTGAGTTTTAGTTTATTTTGTTCTACAGTGAGTTTGTTGTCCAAGCCTTTTCATAAAACTCTTTAATAAAAAGTCTTTAAGGTTATAATAATGGACTTGTAAGGAGAGTTAAAGTTTGAATGATCCTCTTTTTAACTGAGACCACTTTCTGTGGCTATACATCTTCTTTGGAGTTTGATTTGCTGAATTGACATATATGGTGCTATATTTGTATTCTTGTATTTCTATACTATTATTACGTTAGGAGACCTTAAAGGTCTCAAGGCTCTTGTGGTCTACTAGTGTAATGATTGTGAATAATCCCAATCGTTACATTTCAACTCAGTATAAATTTTCTAAATCCTGGGTTTATCATTTGAAAGTTTATGGCTTTGGTTGGGTTGGGCGCTGAAGTTGCCACACCAGAGCCATTCTTTAGTCTCATAAGAGCCCAGTTGATGGTTCAGGTGAGGCCATAAAAGGTAAACCTTAAAAGGTCACACCCACAAATTCTGAAGCTCACTTTGGAATTTTTCAGTCAAGTTTCCCCTCCCTAGCAGTTTTTGTCTTGGGCCCAAGGGGCCACCCTTACCATTTTGATGATTGACCTGATCCCTTGACTTACTCCACTTAGTAATACTTTTATTTTGTGAATAAAATATTGTTGATTCTAAGGTTTCCTGCCACCTCACTTACCTGTTCATCTTTTGGTTCTATTTTTGAGTGAGTTTTTGTGCAGTTGGACCAATCCAACTACTATTCAACTTTGCAACCAACTTTGAATTGGAATGTTATGGTGTTGATGGTTAATAACAAACCTATCTGCAATTAAGGTATTCATAAACTGGGATATTTCTGTTTGTTACAACTAGGACCTTGAGGCTCCACTGTCCATGGATTTAATGAGAGTAAAGGAAGCTTAATATTGTTAAAATGGTTATAACATGATTAAATTTTATACTAGAAGGTCTCTTAACATCTACTATGAAGCGTAATTTAACAGCAATGAAGTATTTTACCTGAAAGGATGTCCATCTTATAAACGCCTAGTTCATTTTGGGAAGACAAAAGTAATTACTTTCCTAACAAAAAGAGATAGTTAAAGCTGTACTTTATCTAGGGGTAATTTTTTTTTAGGATAGCTCATCACTTTTCTACTTTAAAAATATAGACATATATATATAATTCTACTAGTTAGTGCAAAAAATCTAGATAATCATAGGTGTGAAAAATTACTTGAGGATGAAGCCTTAATAACTGCAAGTGGAGGTATAAATTAGGTTGACAAATAAACATAAGTAGCAATTAGAATATCCTATTTTAAATTGATGAAAGTCAAGTGTAAACCAAGGGATATAAACTCATAATCTGAATTAAAACTGCTTTATTTTAACTTTTTCACTATTTACTTAGGTAAAAAGCTCCATGTAGGAGAATTGAACAGAATCAGTGAAGTCTGAAAGATGTAGTTGATAGGAGTTAGAGGATAAAGTGGGATATCCATTTTTTAAAGCTAGTGGTTTAATTAAATCAACACAGTAAACAGTTCCTCTGGTTGGTAGAAACCGCCTATTGACTAAATTTATTAGTCTCACTAGAGAGAAGAGTCCCCAGATATAGTTATTCTTCAAAAAAGCTATGTACATGAACTAATCATTAGCAACCTAAAAATAATCTAAAAATTTATGCTGGGATGCTGGCAATTAATATTACCATCATAACATAAGAACAGGGTATATAAAGTATTCAGTGTATAAATTTTCTAATTTTGTATTAAGGAGAGAATATATACTTAATCTAAAAAAATTTATATAAATAAAAAATAATTCTAGTCATGACTACAATTGATATATGTACTAAGAGCAATAACCTTATATTTGGTAGATCTTTATAGTTCATAATGGAACAAGTAGTTAGTATGGTATCTTTGAGCCCCAGATAAAATATCTTTTTCTTGACAAAGGTATCTTTGTTCAATAGCTTCTCATTAGTTTATAGAGATTTAATTGATATTGGAATTAATGGCCAAATTGAATATCTTATATCAGTTACTTAATTGTTATTAGAAATGTCATTGGTTTTTAGTCATTTTTTGTGTCAATTTATATTCTAAAACCCTTACACATTTGTTAACAGATAACTAATTTAATTCCCCCAAAAGGATCCTTTGTTGCCCAATCTTTTATCTTTATTTTAAGAAGGCCAAAGAGTTTTCAGAGAGATGTTCTTGTCCAGGGGTATAGGCATTCCCAGGACATCATTAATCTTGTGGAGATTTACCTAGAAGAAGTGTCCAATAAACCCACCAATAAACCAATTTGGGCAAATTCAGCTGGATACAACATTATTCATCCCAGCTTAATCCCCATATTGAGAGAAAAAGAATTGAATTTTAGTAGCATGGCGATAATCTAGAAAAATTGAGCAATTTTAACCCATCCAATCTGAATTTCAATCTATACATTCTGCCAAACTCAAGCCTTAAAAACCTTCATACGTTTTGTAAATTTAACCAATGTACCCAACAATTTCTCACCCTGTAAGCCTAGACATGGTAGATTGCTAAAAAATCTAATATCCTATTAAAGGTTTTATTTTCCTTCAGAGACTATTAACTTTTTTATATTGTTTACTCCTTCATTTTACTTTATAAATCATGGTGCCCACAATCTCTGCTATCCTTTTTGCCTACTAAAATATAAGCGCTTAAATTTCCATCTTATTGCAGTTCTCTCAGTGTTACCTTGGTTCAAGACCCCCTTTAAGCCCAACCTTTTGCATTAAGAACTCTGGGTAACCTTAACTCACCAATTATTTCCATGCATGGACTTAAGCCTTGGCAAACTGCCACTTATGAGTCTCAATGACACTCTACCAACCTCACATCTCGCCAAAGATTCCAACCATGATTTTTACTCCTGGTATCAACTGGAAGAAGAGCGCCTGCTTAATATAATGCTGATATCCACCTTTAATCAAGAAATACATATTGTCAACCCGTTGACTTAACACCCATTGTTTCCATCATCCAAAATAACAATTTGGTCATGGGCCTGCAACTGTAAAGTCTGGAGGAGTAGTTATCCTTGCGCCATCTATTACCTTTGGGGTTTCGCCCTTAAGACCTGCAGTTACCTCCTCATTTCCATATGGCTTGTTGTGGGGCCTTTAGTACCTTATTAACCAATATTTTCTTCATGTGAACTCTAAAACCTCCTTATAAGGATCATCATAGTAGCCATGCATCTGACTCTTTAGAAATTCACTGTCTTCTGACTCACCTAGACTGCAAGGCCAGCCTTCTTCTGATCAGCCGCTTTTTCTGAAACCAATTTTGAAAACTTTAGAAACTTTAGTTTTATGACAATGAACTACAAATTTTTTACATATTCAACGGAAATAAAGTAGTAGTTTAGATCTAGTAAAATTTAATAAGAATGTCTTTAATCACATTTGAATACTCTTTTACTGTTACAAAATTATTTTTGTACATATTTGGCTTTATTATTAAATTATTTTTATTATCTATTTAACAATTAATTTCTATGCAGTTAGAATATTTTTAGAAGAATCAGTTCTTAACTAAACACTAGTAAAAACTAGATACATATAACGTTTAAATAACATAATAAATAATACTATTACCCCATCAAGATATCTCTACTATTATATATATGGCTATATGAGTATAATTTTCCTACTTTCAACTTTAGAAGCAACGCTGATAACAGATAGGCTAGCGTTAGCTTTTATAAAGTATTTATTTTTTGAAAATTACAGTATGTCAGTATCAGCAAAGAGACTAAAAAGATGGAATAAGAATTTATATTTCAGAAATCACACTTTAGCAGACAAAATTAATCTAATATGTAAAAAAATTACTTTTGTGCATTATTAAGAGCTTTGGTAGGACTTTGACAAGCCATTGTATTTATATAGCAAATTTAAGAAAGGCTATGTTACAACAACGTATGCTTAATGACTATATGAACTTTGCCTTTTTAAATTATATATTGAAAAACTATAGGTCATAAATGTATATAAAAGGTGTTCTCAATGTCAATAGGAGTGGTTATAACATTAAATTAGTAAAGTATCATTGTAGGGTCTTATATTAGTACTAAGCATTAGATGCTATTAGATAATAAAAGAGAACAAAATGAATTCTGATGTGCTATAATAAAATATACTCAGCATTAAGTTTTATATCATTTTTACACCTACAGATCTTATAAAGGTCTTTTTTAAGTTTTCTGGATTTTTTGGCTGCCTTTTGTCACTGAAAAGGTCAGTATTTAACTTTTACTGTGCCACAACTATATTATCAACTTCTGTATATAGTCAAAGTGCTAATTATATTACTATTAATAATTAATAATCATTGTATATTATAATTGTTTTATAGAATATCCTAATTCCAAAAACAAAGTAAATATCTGAATTAGTATAATTAAATTTATAAAATCCAATTTTTAGAAAGCTTTAGTTGATACAAAACATTAAAATTGTAATCGAATCATTATTTTATTTTATTTATTCGAGGCAAGCCGACCGGGGGACGGATATTACCGAGTAATTGAATCATTATCTTCTGCTTATCTGTTTATATTTAGTTGAGAAAGATATGACTCAAAACATATATATGCACATTTTGTTTGTTCTATTTATTATGGTTTTTGAGCATTTAATTATATATTTAATATTATTTTACACCACAAAGTGTTAACCTCATCTCTTAACAATACCTGCTAAAGACTTTTTAATCAATTAGAAACTTCTACTAGATCTAATAGAAATTTTATATGATGTGGATGAGGAAATATTTGCCTTTATACTTACTAAATACCCCCAAATTTAAGTGGTGGTTATAATTTATAAAGTAAACTTGCAAATAAAAGCTATAATAATGCTATCAATAGTGTTTATGATAAACTAAATCCATAAAAGCAGTAAAAACCTTTTGATTAAGAATCATGGTATACATTTATAGACTTCATTGTAAAAAAATACTATCTTAAGATCAATATAGAAAAAGTTTTTTATTTATTTAACCAATCAAGGATAAATAAATAAATAAATAAAATTACTGATAAATGTTTGTTTTCCTTTGTATCAATAGGTTATGTATTGTCAAAGAGGCTCAACTGATGAACTTAAACTGCAATACAAAAGAAGGAAATTATATTAAGAAGCGACTAAATCAAAAGTTCCAGGACTATCAGTTGACAGGAAATATCTGCCATGTATCCATCAATTTTATTTTTAATTTAGGCCTGCATAAAGTTTTAGTATTAAAAGCTTATATGCTATATGGCGGTGCTCTTGGAACTCTCAGGACGCTTACTTGAAGCAGTGAGTGTGGCTTCAACACATCAATATAGTTTATTGGACTTAATACCACTAAGTAATCAGAAGCATCTGTTTGTTGGCTTTATTTTAACAAAAATAAGTAACGTTAAAACCATAATAGTTATCATTCACCACAGATTACATGCATGCACTTCTATGACAAATTTAAATACCTACAGTAATTAGAAAAAAATAGTATATGCAAGGGGGTGGAAGGCGAGTCGGTAAGGGCGTACGGCTACTAACCTGAAGGTTGCGGGTTCGATTCCCGCCCTTCGCACATCGATCGGGGTGCAAGCCAAAGGAAGCTATTGGCGGTTAGTAGGTCTAATAACACGAAAACCTTACCCATGATGTAACCAGAAAAATTTGAGTCCTGATCCGGAGGTGGAAAAACTTTCTTCGATGGAGTTGACCCTGTTCAGGTTTCATGTCGTTTCTTTCTTTCGGTAATGTCTGTCCCCTGGTCGGCTTGCCTCGGTTAAATAAAAAAAATAGTATATGCACATGTATATTCTAAAACTACTTTAGTAATTAAAAATAAACTTTGATATAAGGGGAATACAAAATCTATCTTTTTATTTTATTTGAGGTGGGCTGACCTGGGGACAATACTGCACCAATTAAGGGAAATCAAATTAATGGGAAAGGAGGATAAAATCCAGCAAACTCCACGTGTGGCATATGATAGGCCAGGAACTCCATGGACCACCTTTGCTATTTGCCATCTCAGTTTGGGGCATTGGTGTACAATGCCAACACAGTCATAATTGTCCTCTACCCAAAGTTCCAGTACTGGAATCAAACTCAGGGAGGTAGCAGTAGAGGTCCCTACTCTACCACTTGGGTATCCTCCCCTTATAAAATCTATCTTATTAATACTAAAAATAGAAAATCTGATAAAATATGCAAAAAAGCCTGATTACTTTCTACTACACCTAAAGAAGCTCATGAATTATCATAAAATATCATTAATTTTTTTGGTTGGTAGTTATAGCCTGCTTGCTAGCATAGAAAAAAATTATATCTGCAAAAATCAATTAATTTGCAATCTTCTATATTTTTATCAAGATGATCTAGGTATATTATAAGGATACCTGTTAATTCCAAAGCTTCAATAATCAAATAGTTGTCCTTGTGTAACATCTTACTAGTCTAGTAAATTACTGAATGTACTGGTTTTTGGGTTATCCTATACTTAGCTTTATTGTGATTGATCATAAATATTTATTACTTAGTTATAACCATATGTTGCTAATTATGGGATGTTAATTATTTTGTTAGATCATAAGGAAGTTTTTGTCTAGTAAACATTTAAAAAACCTTAAAGACTTAGTTTTTTGACATACAGAAAAATTATCATTTAAGACCATGGTATTGATGGCCAAAAATGAAAGTGGTAGGGTAAAATTGAAATAATTTAGAAAAGAGAAATTAATTCCATTAAAATAATATGCCAATACCTTTTAGAAAAAAGTCACTTGCTTAAATTTGAAAGGTGCATCATTTAAGTGCTATGAGAATCAAAAAAAATTTAATTTGGCTTTTACTAAAACAAAAAGGTAAGTAATTTATTTAAGGTCTCTCTTCATCTTTGATATTGCTTTTAGATGTTATATAGTAAGTAAGAAATCTTGTAAAACTTAAAGACATCATTGATTTTTACACAAGTGATTTTCTAAAAAATATGAGATAGTAAAGGTTTACACTGAGTTAAGGACAAGCATAACTAATGAGGGAAAATTGCATTATTTTTTCAGTGAGGTCAATTAAAATTGACTTGAAAGCTGAGAGGACCTGTTTATTAAAGATGCTATAATTTCTGGGAACTTCCTTATGTCTGAACAAGAAGGAGTCCTCCATAGAACCAAGAAGGGGTCAAAGAAGGCTGTGCCTTTTACCAGAAAAGGCAATCTAGACCATATAGTGGAAGAGAGTTCAGTTGCAGCTTATTATCTAAAGATTTTTCACTTCTGGTCCTTCTCACACTCAAGTGGTTGTTGATGAAGAACTAAGGGTATGCAAGTAGGTGGTAGTGGCCAAGAGGCATCACCAGCTGCCAACTTGTTTCCCCCTACAGCTTGGTAAGGGTTGAGAAATAATTTTAGTTCTTTTAATGAGAATAGAATTCATTTTTTAAATTCTACTGAGTCAAGTGAAGAAACTTTAAGCTTAACAGCCATCCTTGACCTTTCCAATTAACATGTTATTGTTGCAATCCCATCTGCAGTAGGTATGGGCCTTAGTAACCCTTTTTGATTTGAATTGTGATTGAGACTACCACCCCTGTCCATGGTCATTCCCCAACCATCTTACCAATTGACCCGTCTGTCTGCCAAGTCATGGTTGGGTTGCAAAATAATTTGTAAAAATTGATAAAAGCAGTCCAAGCAAAGGTCTGGGAAATCTGGGCTTGCATACTTGGACCTAATACTATTAAATCTTAGTTTGTGTGTTGATCCTTGGATCATGATACAAAAATTATTGGTTGACCCTATGCACACCTCACTAATTTCAGATAAGCTTATAAGACAGAAGCTCAGACATGCTGTAGATTTCAGTATCTTTTTATTTTTATTTCTAAATAAAAGAACCCTTAAAACTTCCCATTTTCAACTATAAGTTGTTCATGGGTACCTTTATCAACTATGTTGTACAATTCTTTAATGTTGATATAAAGCACACAATCTCTTCAATCTATAAAAAATCCTTTTTGGTTGGCTGTACTTAAGGTATTATGGTTGCTGTTTTAGTATTAACTCATCCAGAATAGCAGCACAGTCTTATTTTTATAAGAATAATTTATGACAGATGCTGGGTTGCAGGGAAGCATAATGCTGTGGTCAAATTATTGGGTATGCAATGGCTGGTGAGAAACTCTTTATTCACAGGGTAGGTTGATTTTATATGGTAAAGACAACAGAAAAGAAAAAAGAATTAAGTTTTTTGAGGCAGATGACAGGATGGGTGGCGACTCTTTAAAACTTTGGGGAAGCTATTTAGGGGCTGTATCTTATTTGTGAATAGATAAGGACCACAAAGATATCTGAATGATGCTGGACTTTCTCAACGCTTTCTAATGGCAGGGTGAGGAGAAATTTAATAGGCGCACAACAGGTTTTGAGCAAAAAAATAGGAAAAGGCGTAACAATAAAAGGCAGAAGAATCATGACAGTCATAAGGTCTTAACCTAATGTTGGATGGGAGAGGAGCCTGCAAGCTTTAAGATTTTATGAGGTCAATGGTGTGGGTTAGGGTGCCAGAAGATATACTCACCCTGTATGAGTAATGGTGAGAGCTTTACTAGGACCATTAGTCAAGATAAAACTAACAAAGAAGACAGCGGATATTCTTTTATGTCAGATTTGTCTACTGTGGTCAGCTAGTAATGCTTCTTAAGCTTTCAACGGCAATGAAAAGTCTAGGAGGCGTGAGAATGAGACGCTTTGTTTATGTTATAGTTGCAAAAGGTTTTGGTCCAGAAGCAAATGAGGTAGAAAAGATCAAAATGACAAGATATTGTTAACCTTAAACTTAGATATACAATTTTTCTAAATAAAAAAAATTATCTGCCCCCACAAGCAAGGGTGCAGCGTTAAATTTTGTATGGACAGTATCTGGTTTTCTAGGTGTTGAAATTTGATGCCCACATTATCCAAATTTGACTATGATATAGAATTGGTTGATAACATGTCCAATCACCAATTATTTAAACCATTCTCCTATGAAATATCAGATGGTTCTACTATTGTGATTCAATCATGTTATTGCCAAATTATGTTTATATTGGGCACATTCACCAAAGATGTTTTTGGGTAAATTTGGTTGCTAGCTGTATAGTTAATAATTAAATTCCTTACAATTTCCTATAATGCTAGACTCATACTGATTAGTGTTTTTTAGTTATCAAAGCGTTGTAACGCTTGTCATGACAAAAGCCTATAGATTATCTGGCTAATGTAACCTGCCCTTTATAAATAAATGTTTTATTACTTAATCATGGCCTCTAACTGATAAGACGTCAAATTATAAGGTCTGGCAAAGGCAGTGAAATGCGCTATTTCAGAAGACATCTCATAATGATCATAATATAGTTTGTAATGTATGCCAATAATTAAAAATAACAGAAGAGTTATTAATTGTGGATATGATTCTTTAAGGTTAAATTTTATTGGCGATATATGCCATTTTAATTGAGTCACAACAAAGAGTTGATCACCAAATTGTCCTAAATAAAACCCTTGTCATTTTAATAAAGGCACAATTAGATAGTTAATTATTTAATATATACTTCCAACTTTTCAAGAGTAAAAGATAATAATACCCTTATCTAATTTATCAGTAACATTAAGTGAGGTAGATATCACTTGTCTGTAAGAGGATTCTTCAATGGGGTTGCAACCACTTATATTGAAGACTTGATTGGCTGATTGTCTCCATACAACTATCATCTACTTTATTCTTAAATAAGTCAGAACTTGTGCAGCAAATTTTACCAAAAAGTTTACATTAATGCTCAATACCAGGGTAGTGTCATGGTTACATGACATAATTGAGGATATAGACTGTAGGAATAAGGCTGGGCGTGAGGAGGCAATAAGGTTAAGTTGGCAGGCCTCCCTGACCTTAATCATACCTTGGACTGACGCTGGGTACAGGCAAGATATGCCCAAGTTGACCCTGGTGATATGTGTGAAGCTCATCCCTGCATTACATCAAGGGCGTTAAAACTCAATTGTTTTATTATTAATCAGGAAGGTTCTTTAGGTTGCTTAGTGAACATAATTTTGAAACCCGTTCCATATATAATATTGCTAAATTGGTAATAATTATGTTACAATCAAAAACTTGAGTTCAGATTATATCAGCTACAGTACCATGGCTGATGTTAGTATGCACTTATTGGTTTTTTAGGCTTAGTACACTCTTGCAGATTGACAAATCTCCTCCTAATGTTTAATAATGATAGCTTGAGACCAACCTTTCTTGTTGGTCAACTTGCTTAATAAACCCCACCATTAGTCTTACGTTTTTGTATGGTCCCTTGGGAAAACCTGTGCAAAGACCTCCTCGAGGAGGTCTCCAACAGTATATGGCATTTACATTATTTAAATTAATGACAGAAACTGGTGCACAACTGAGCCATCTTCATCCCCACCAGATTGAGGCGTCCAAGCACTCCAACACTGATCTGCACTTGGTCATAGAATCTTCCTTAGGTCCAGCCAAGCTTTGTCAATTAAACATCTTGTTATTTATTCTGTATTGTACACCCTGTACCTGGGTCTCTGTGCTCCAGCACCTTCTGAGGTACCTTATTCCCACCCTTACTAGTGACTAGTTCCCTTTTAATATGGCTGTATATCCTGCACCACCTCACTTGGAATGAGAGAGTTACAGAAACTCTCTTGACATTAGTCAACCAACTTTTCACTTTACTTGCATTAGAATTAATGTGGGGCTTTAACTGAGTGCTTTTGGTGCGCTGGCTGTTTTTCATGGCCTCTATGGTTCTCATCGCAGTTTTCTAATTTGGTTTAGTATTGGTGCATCTCAAAGTTAGTCTTGCTACTAGCATCTGAGAAGTGCCCACCCTTCCTGCTCATACCTGGTGTACTTGACTCTTCATGACCATATTGTCATGATTCCCTGACTTTCCCCACAAATTTACTCTGAAGTACAACAGGCACTTTATTCCCTCTCATTGGAAGCTTCCTTTGAATAATAACAATTTGAGTAGTTCTCATCCACCCTCACGTGAGGTGGAACTGTTGTATAAGCTGTCCCCTTAATGCAGCCAGTTGGGTTTTTGCAGTGCTTTGTTCACAGCTGCTTTTGTATAAATCAGTGGAGGGTTTGGAGCGTTTCCTGGAACAGCATCACTAGACATGTCATCCATACAAGCATTCTTCAAGTTCTTTTCTATGCGCCAAGATGTCCAATTGGTTAAATTTATATTTTATTTGAATTTTGTGACAGGGCCCATGTCCTACCTTTGTCAGGCGTTACTAATACGTCATTCCTCTATTATACCTTGGGCCTCCCCATAAGAAACACCCTAGTATGGAAATCAACTTTTCCCAACTTCAACCAGATGATTGAATCTCTTTAGGGTGATTTCCCCACCCCAACCTGGAAGAGGACAGTTAGCTTAGCCGTCATGGTTTCACCCAGGGTGTCCCCTATAGATACAGGTCCTAAAAAATTGCATGCACCTCTGAAAAAGGAGAAATATTTCCCTTCCATTCCTTCATTTTGGCAGAGTTTTAAGAAAAGAAGGGGCCCAGCCCCAAATCTAAATTAAATGTCTCAGTTGATTCCACCATGATGATGTCATCTGCATTGGCCCCTGTTAATATGGTGCCTGAGACTATTGTTTTTTTTTTGGTGCAAAGCTCCCCACTGATCCCTTACCCATTTTGGCAGAATTTGAGGTTCTGGATGAGTCTAGCTCAGAATTTAACAAAAACAGTTTATCAAAAAAGATATTTTTTCTCTTTGCACCGCATTCCTACAGTGCAGGCATAATTATTGATAAAGGGCCTGGTGTCGATGGCCTTGGATAATGATGAACAATTGGCCAGCGGATTAGTTATGAGGTTGCTGCCACCCAAAAAACGCGTTTTATTACAAAGCTATATAAAATTAAATAAGCTGAGCATCATCTTCTGAAGCTCTGATATGTAACCATTCATGTGTACCAAATTACACCTAAGAATCTGTGCTTGACCCCTACCATGATCTGTAGAACACAAGAGGTGAAAAAGGCATTGCTTTTGAATTATGAATATATCCTTGCAACAGCTGAAGATATGATGGGATATGTGGCCTCAGTAATGAGAGTCGTCAATTATCCCTCTCCGTTTTTATATGCAAAAACTTATCCTGGAAGCATATTCCTGATAAAGGGTTTTCTGGTGAGGTGTCAGCGTTATCTGCATATATAAAGATCATTCTGGATATTTTTGTTGACTGCTACCCTTTTATCCCCTTTAGGGAAAATAAGCACAGCAATTTTGTTATACAGGAGACTCTGAGACTTTTATTGACCAAGACCTAGCCAGATACTTTGAGTTAAATTACTTGCAAGGTGGCATGATTAGGGGAGGAGCTTCCTATGGTAATCCCACATCAAAGGTTCTGGGGTTAATGGATTATCAAGTTAACAGATAACATTTGGCTGACCGTTTTCTAGAAATCAAGAACCTCTTGTACCCCATTATTTTATAAATAGAGTGGTAGGAAAGTTTGATATCAGAAACAACTTAAATACAATACTTTGTCATTAACTTTGAAGAATAATCAAAAAAATTTTGTCCCCTTGTCTGAAGCTAACTCTCAGGGCGATTTGCTCCAATAGACTGAGATCCACATACTAAGTTTCACTCAGTTGCTGAAGCACTCTTTGGAGGTACCCTTACCTTCTTTCTCAAGAGGGCTAGATCTTCATTTTGATGCGGCTTAGCCAATGTACTGCCAGCTCATTAAGAGTTTGGTTATGAGTTTGAACTCACCGTTGATCTGGTGCATAAATCTTCTCCCAATTACCCTTTGACCATATGGGAGGAAGCAGCCTTAGATGTGTGGGTTAAGGAGCAGTTAGCTAAAGGCGCAATATTTCAGCTTACCTCCTTGGTATGCTCCACAATTCTTTTTGTGGAGAAAGCTGATGGTACCTTACTCCCATGCATAGATTATGGGAACCTAAACAACGTCATGGTGCCAGATTTTTATTTCATCCTGGTGGACTCAAAAATTGCTCACTATGTGTAGAAAGCCAGAGTTTTCTCAAAACTAGATTTTTCAAATGCGTTCATTCAGATAAATATTAAGAGGGGCCAGGAGTGTCCAACTGCGTTTTGAACCAGAAAAGAGATTTTTCAGTTTTAGGTTATGCCTTTTGAGCTTAAAATGCACCTGCTATCTTCCAACGCCACTTAGATGCGGCCTTGAGGACCTGATGAGTGTATGCACAGTTTCCTACATGGATGATATTCTGGTGTTTTCCCCTAAATAAGATTCCCACACAATTCATCTGAGGCAAGTGGTGGAGAGTTTGAAGGAAGCTGACCTTACGCTAAAATATAGTAAGTGTGAGTTCTACAAGCTCCAGGCAACCTTCCTGGGCAACTTCATGCTTGACCAAGGCCATACGATAAATCCAGACAAGGAGAAGGTGATTTGGGAGTGGCCCACACCAACTTCACTCAAAGAATTGAGGAGTTTTTTGGTGATGTGTACATTCCTTAAGGAATTCACGGCTAATCTTCATGAGATGGCAGCGCCCTTGTATATGGCAAGTGGAGAAAAAGTGCTTCATTGGTCCCCATTTTGCAGGATGCCTTCCAAGCGGTAAAGTGCACCCAGTTGTTTAAGTCCATCCTTCTCCATGTAGATCTAGAAAAGAAAATTTATTGTGGCCACTGATGCCCACAGCTTCATGATAGTGTCTACTTTTTTACAAGTGGACAGAGATGTAATAGAGAATCCAGTGGAATATTTTTCCAGGAAAATGTCCTTGCCATAGTTAAAGTAATCCGTTTATGACAAAGAGTTATTAGCAGTGGTTGAGGAGCTGACCTATTGGCGTCTTCTTTTTCATGGCTCATCCTTACTATTCTGCGTTTGTAAAGACCACCATGCTTTGATGTACTACCGCGCACCTCATGTCCTGAATTCATGGCAAACTCACTGTCATGAGATTTTTGGCCCAATTTTTGTTCTCCTATGAGTTTATGAAGGGCAAGGAGAATTATTTAGTGGATGCTTTGAGTCAAAGCCCTGCGCTAGCTTAAGATCCTAAGGAGGTAGAGGTGCACAATATCAACTTGATGATCCCACCAGGTAAGTTTGTGTCCCAACTTCTCTCTCCCATGGCACACATGTCAGCGCTTGCTCCTCTAGAAACTGTGGATGAATATGGTATGTTCAGAAAGGTTGTTCTTTAAAAGCCCTTTTCAGCAGAGAATACTATGGTCCTCACCAGGAGAGAATTAAATCAGGTGGCCTTTATATGGGTCCTATATTAGGGAGGATATGGTGCAGTTTCAGTGATTCCTATGGGTTCCCACTGGATCACTTCGCCTGGAAATCATCTAGGACCATCATGATAGAATCACAGTTGGACACCTTGATAAGGCGAAAAATCTGGAGCTAATTTTGTTACACTTATAATTGGAATGTATTAGCTGTGCAGGTTGCCAGCTATTGTAAGGAGTGCCTGGTATGCAACCAACTGAAGCCAAAATGCCAGCCCCTCGAGGGGCTGTTGGTTCCAGTTCAAAGGCTTAAGGGCCTTGAACTTTATCATTGGATTTTATTGTGGAGTTACCTGCATCTAAAGACTATGATGCTATCATGGTTGTGGTGGACCGTTTTATAAAGTTCTCCTATTTTGTTCCTTATAGAACCACAGTAACCGTGGCTGAGTTGGCTAGACTCTTCATGTCTCATATTTTCACTTTATGGACTGCCCCAGGAGATCATTAGTGATCATGGTCTCCAGTTTAATTCTGTAATTTTGGGAAGATCTGTGTAAAACTCTTCAGATTTGCACCTGCCATTCTACTGCCTATCGCCATAATTAGATAGGCAGACTGAAAAAGTGAACCATTTCCTGGAACAGTTCCTGAGGTGTTACACTGCCGTAGATCATTCAGATTGGGCTTCCCATCTTCCCATGGCCCAATTTAGCTATAACAACGCCCATCATGCATCCATCAGTTTTTCCCCATTTTTTGCCAAATATAGGTTTAACTTTGCCTTCAACGTGGAGCACAGATGTGAATCAAATATGGAAACAGTGGTAGACTTTACAAAGACTATCTAGAAAGAACACTAGAGGGTGAGCACGGATTTAGATGCAGCTATGCAAACTATAAGTAGAACGCTGATACTAAGAGATGGGTAGGTCCTGCATACAATGAAGGCAATCTTGTGATGCTTAATGCTAGAAACATCCCAATCAAGCAGCCATGTAAAAAGCTGGGACCAAAGAGGATAGGGCCTTACCACATTGTCAAAATGTGAGACAAGCCTCATATTAGGTGGATCTTCCCTCATCGTTCCAGATCTTTGCTTTCTTTCATAATAGAAAGCTAAAGTTGTTTGAGGGCCCCCCACCAGAGACTCCAAAGGCTTATCTCGTTGATGGGGCGCCAGAGTGGGAGGTGGAGGAAATTGTAGCCTCTCACTAAGTATGAAGAAGGCTTGAGTACCTGGTATCATGTAAGGGATTGATGCAATGGATGCAGTTGGGTACCAGCGCGCAAATTTGCCACATGCCCAATATTAATTGAGGTTTTTCATGAGCGTTTCCCTGGTCAGCAGGACCCAAATTGAAGCAAGGTATTCCCAGAATGAAGCTGACCCTTGCCCACAAGAACTTTTTTTATAAAAAGCCCCTGGAGCGGGGAGCATAAAAGAATGAGAGGGTAATATCATGGTTACATGACACAATTGAGTAACAGACTGTAGAAATAAGGCTGTGCTTTAGGAGGCCAATAAGGTTAAGTTGGCAGGCCTCCCTGACCTTTAGCATACTTTGTACTGATGCTGGGTACCAGCAAGATATGGCTAAGTTGGTCCCATGGATGTGCGTGATGCTCAGCCCTGCATTACATCAAGGCCGTTAAATACAATTGCTTTATTATTAATCAGGATGGTTTTTATGGTTGCTCGGTGAACGGTGTTTTTAAAAATTATTCCATTTATAATATTGCTAAATTGTGATTAATAGTGTTACAATCAATAACTTGAGTTCAGACTATATCAAGCTACAGTACCATGGTAAATGATAGTGTGCGCTTATTGGTTTGTTTAGGATTGATGACTCCTGAAGATTGATGATTTTCCCCCTATGTTTGATAATGATCCCTTGAGACCAACTTTCCTTGTTGGTCAGCTTGCTTATTAAAACCCTATTAGTTTTACGTTTTTTGCATGAGCTCTTGGGTGAACCTGTGCACAGACCTCCTTGAGGAGGTCTCCAATACTATAAGGCATTTTATATTCTCTAAATTAATGACAGAACCTGGTGCACAACTGGGCCGTCCTGGTCCCCTCCAGATAGAGGCACCAAAGCACTCCAACACCAATCTGCACTTGGTTATGGACTACTCCTTGGATCCAGCTAAATTTTGTCATTACTAATTATCTTGTTGTTATTTCTGTATTGTACACCCTAACCTGAGTTTCCTGTGCTGTAGCACCTTCTGAGGT